>CATIWK010145969.1:0-31671 GCA_949634005.1 Mallotus japonicus | reverse complement strand
AAGGTTATGTAAACAATAAAAGAATGTAGAATTCACATAGTCAAATGGAATGATTTAAGATACATATGTTTCAAATGAATTATATGCAATTTATGTAAATTTCAATGAAATGCTTATGGTTAAGGTCAGGGATGTTACAGTTACGACCAGGCCATCTTCTTCCTCCTCCCTATTACCCATTCACAACATCATAAATAAGATGTAAACTAATTAGAGTGGGGTGGAACCTGGATGATCCCAAGAGCCGATCAACTTTCAAATTCTGTACACTGGCACATTTCATGCCTTTGATCGAGAGCCTCTGTTATAGATGTTCATCAAAAATAGGGTAAGCTCACTTGTTTTGCTTGATGAAACAACATATTATTCAACTAATTACAATAAACTCACAAAAAATTAAATTTAATAACCAATTGGTTAAATTGATTGTAAATTATATATAGAATAAATTTATTATTAAAATTTAATATTATCTTAATTTTTGTGTAAAAATGTAAAACACATAATACTTAAAAGTCACAAAAAAAAAATATAGAACTAATTTTGTCAAAAATAAAACTACTGGAATTAAAATTATACTTTTGTCCCAAAAATTTATGCACAACATTTTAATTTACTCAACTTTAATTTTAAAGTTATTGACCTAAAAAAAAACTTTAATTTTAAAGTTACAGTTAAGAGGTGGAGCAGTCAGGGTTAGGGGTGTAACCGAGCCATGCCTACTCGTGAGGTACTCGAGATTAACTCGAAATCGACTCGATTATTGTCGAGTCGAGCTTGAGCTACTCGAGTAGACTAACGAGTTGAGCTCGAGCTCTTAAATATGTGACTCGATAGGCTCGATAGCTTCGAGCCTATCGAGTTCGAGTCGAGTTTGATATATTTACTATTTACCCTTTATTTTAATATAATTATAAATATATATTTGCTAACCGAGTCGAGTTTGAATATTTTAAAAATTTAAAAATTTTATTTAATTAATCGAGTCTAGTCGAGTCGAGTTTGAGTATGTGAATTTTTTAATCGAGTCGAGTTTGAGCTTCAAAAAGAAGAGCTCGATCGAGTTCGAGTCGAGCTCGAACTTCGAGTTTGACAGTCGAGTCGAGCTCGAGTTTGGCAGTGTATCGACTCGACTCGGCTTGATTACACCACTTGTCAAGTGGTTAAAAGAAAGAAAGAAAGAAATAGAGATGAGCATCCATTAACCCGAACTCGAAACCGAACCCGAAAACAAAAGCCACGAGGTTGTTGTTTTACCTGCGAACCTGTGCTGAAAGCTGTTTTTACCTTTCTCGCTCTGGTTCAGGGGGTGAATTCCTATGAGTTCCGACTCTGTAGATTAGATTAGCAGCGTGGGCAGTTCAAAACTTTGGTACTATAGACTGAATAATTATCAGAGAGAGAGAGAGGAGTGATCCATTGTGTTTTGTCTATTTATTCACTTATTTTAGCAAGAAAATGAAAGTTGATAGTTTGATATTGATATATGGTTTTGTGTCGGGAATTTTATGCATTTCTTCCATTGCCAAATCAGCTGTTCCTAGTGATCCATTTCTTGGAATCTCCCCTGAAGGTCATTCTCAATTCTTCTTTTCTCGTTTTTCTAATTTTCATTGCTAATGTTTTTCTTGAAATTAATTATTAATTTCTTTGCTTTTTGTTGGGTTTTGTTTTTTTATGGATGCCCAGATGAGAATTACTACAAGATATCATCCAATACAATAAAATGTAAAGATGGATCCAAGAAATTCACCAAAGCTCAGCTCAACGATGACTACTGTGATTGTCCTGATGGCACTGATGAGCCTGGTGGGGGTTTTACTCACTGTTCCTTGTTTTATTTTTCTCATCTTATACTCAGCTTTCAGTATTTTTCTTTTCTTTGTTCAGTTGGGTTGCTGTGTCTTTTGATTGTTTTATTTTGTTAACAACTTTCTATCAGACGCTTCTTTCCATGCTCTTGGCTGTTTGATTACTTTTTAGCTTTGCAAAACATTTCACTCTGCTTCCTGACTATATTTATCTTGTTAATTTGTAGGCACATCGGCCTGTCCAAGTGGGAAATTCTATTGTCGAAATGCAGGACATATTCCTATTTTGTTATTTTCTTCAAGAGTCAATGATGGGATCTGTGGTAAGTTTGACATTGGCTTCTGTGTGATCAGTAGCTTTATGTATGTTTCTTCAAGCTCTATCTGTGTTGTTTACACGTCCTCTAATAAGAAACGAAGGTACATAATCATTGGTAGTTGAAAGTACTTGAATACGTCAGCAAAAAAATTTATTGCATCTGACTGATCAGAAAGAATATCTCCAGAGACATTCATGATATTAACTTATTAGGAACAATGAGTTCATCTGCATTTTCCTTTTTGTGAAATGAAGCTAAAAAAAAAAAGTGCAGCTACAGAAACAAGCTAGGATCCTAACCTAATTCTAGTTTTTACTGGATTGTTTTATTCAGCTAATTTTCATGCTTCTATTTGTGTATATGGTTCTTCAGAAGGAATTTACTGTTCTTTGCTGGTGGATCTTCATAAATCATACTGGCATATCATTGCCTGCCTTGTAACTCTATTCTATGAGCACAATCAGAAGATGGTATACTGTGCACCTGATATAGGCCAATAGTTACAATTAGTTCATCATTCTCACTTTTGCATGACCAGGTCAAAAGGTTAGACTGGAAAAAAAGGGCAGTCGCAAATATGTTTAGGGGCCTAATACGTACAGAACACACATGTTCTACCAGTAAATAACACATAGAAGATAACTTTTATTGATTTCTTCTGTTTTGAGTATGGAATGAGAAGGAAAAAAAAAATTATAACTATAAACTTCTATCATCATAGTCAAGTAACTTAGATGCCCTTAATGTCCTGAATCAGTTATTGCTTTGTGGCTGGATACTGCCTTAACCTCTCTGGTATGTTCCCCTGCAACTCCTTGCAGGCAAGGGCTGCATATCCTTAATTTTTTCTCTTGTCATGTGTTTACTGTCTCACATGCAGATTGCTGTGATGGGAGTGATGAATATGATGGGCAAGTTAAATGCCGAAATACATGCTGGGAGGCTGGAAGAGTGGCCAGAAATAAGTTGGGGAAAAAAATTGCAACATATAAACAGGGAGTGGCTTTGAGAAAGCAAGAAATTGAAAAGGCAAAACAAGCAATTGCCAAAGATGAAGCAGAACTGTCAAAGCTAAAAAAAGAGGAGAACATTTTGAAAGGGCTGGTTGAACAGCTTAAAGGTATAATTTGGTCCATGTTTTGTCCTCAATGGCATTTGTAGTTGTTCTGTTTAATTATTTGTTGTCATTGTGTTCATTCCAAGTCTCTAACCCACATATTTGATTTGCATTTACTGACTGAATTTCAATTGGATATACTGATTGTAACATTGAATTAAAATATCTACAAATCTTATTGCAAAAATAAGATGTGGACAGCTGAAAATATTTGCAGATGCATAAAATTACATGCTTTATGCTCAATGGACAGCTGAAAATCTTTGCAGATGCATAAAATTACATGCTTTATGTTCAATTACAAGTTAACATTTATGTAAAGGATGGTTGTTTTTATTTGTCAATGTTTAGCTAACTGCTACATAATTGATGTTGTGGTTGACCTACCATGTAGAGCGTAAAGAACAAATAGAGAAGGCAGAAGAGAAAGAACGCTTGCAAAAAGAAAAAGAAGAGAAAGAAAGAAAGGAAGCTGAAGAAAAGGCTAAAAGGGATCAAGTTGAAGTTGCAGAGGAAGCTAAGCAAGAAAAAGGACAGGAGAAAACTAATGTTGAAGTTGAATCCCTGGATAGTATCCATGACGATACAATTGGTGTTTTGGATGATTCTCCCTTGGATCAGGTTTATTTTTGCTTTTGATTCTCAACCTTTTCCAATTTCTATGTTTATTTGTGCGCGCATAATCTCAATTATTTTGTGCTTTTGATATCATTTTTCCAAGGGTTGGTGAAGTTAGTCTACATGAAATTAGTATATCCTAACTTCTCTTGCAAATCAACTTATCTAAGGTGGTGTGTGGTAAGACAAAGCTGAATTGCTGAAAACTTGATAGAGAATAATTTCACTGCTTGAAAGATTTAAGCTAAACTACCAATGCATTACTCAGTGCTAAAATTAAAACTGAAAGAAATATATATATATATATATATTTTGTTTTTTGAAGTAAAGAAAGAAAAATAGTTGGGCTACGTAAATTTATTTATGTGAAAGATGTTCATTGACAGATGTTGGTTACTCTACCAATACATGTCTATAACTCACTTCACAATAATACTCATGGTTAGATTTCAATTACACTTTTATTGAGCTTGCTTTGATTTTTGAGAATGTGGTCATAACTTCAAAAGAGCAGCTAATACTTGATATTTTTATGTGCCTTCCATAGGATAAGGCCGGGGAGGATGCTAGTCATGTAGCTGATGCTGAACAAAGTGATACTTCTAAAAATGAAGGACCTTCAGTGAACAAAGTGGAGCAGGTAAAACACGAACAATGAATTTGTAAACCTGATGTGTTGTCTCCATTAGAGTGCCTGCTGCAATGCTTAGACATTTTGTGCTGTGACAATATGTTCCTTCTTAATATAGCATGTAGTAAAGGAGGAGAAAGATTCTGTCTCACCAAAAAGCATAGCCGATGCTGAACAAAGTGATGCTTCCAAAATTGAAGGATCACCAGCAAATGAAGTGGAACAGGTAAAAAAAGGGCAACGCATTTGTAACTGTGATATGTTGTCCTATTATAGTAGTGATATGTTGCTTCGACAGTTTTATGATGTGATGAAATATTTCTTCTTAGTATAGGATGTGGTGAAACAGAAGGAAGAATCTGTCTCACGAAAAAGCAAGGATGACTTTGCAATTGTGAGTGAATCAGGACATGATGCTGATGATTTATCTGGTGATCAAGCTGTGAAATTGGTAATTCACTGTCATAACAATACAAAGATAAAGAGAATAATAAAGTGCAGTTCTTTTTATCTTTTCCAATATTGATTTAAGCTTTAAGCTTAGGCATTTGCTATCATTTCTTTCTTAGTGAAAGAGAAGGATGTGTACTTGTTGAAGGCTGGCAGCTGAGACTTTTTTTTTCTTTTTTTTCTTTTAGTACGTTTTTTCATTATTTTAAAGCCATAGTGTATATTGGGCATTTTTCTTTTCTAAAAATTTCATTTGGCTTATCAGTACTAACCTATTTCTTGGAAAAGACGTTTCCAGCTATGTATGTAAAATTAAATATCATATAGTTATCACTATCAACCTATTTGTTTTATAAAAGGGCTGCTAGTTGTGTATATAAAAGCATATGTATTTTTACCAAATAATTTTAAAATATATATTTAGTAGATTTTAAAAACTTTTTCAACTTCTAATATAAGCTTGAGAATCAATTTTAAACATTATTATGGTATTACTAAGAAAAGCGCCGCTTTGCTGAGAGTTAAATGTTAATGTTCAGAATTTTAGCAAGACTAGAAAACTATATTTCTGCTGAAAAAATAGTTATTTAGATTTTCAGAGAACTAATATATAGTTAGCTACTATTTTTTAAGCTAAGAACTTGTTTTATTTTTCTTATTTTATTAGAAAATTCATGTTACCCTTGGGTACCAATATTGTTAACTTTGGTGAATAAGGTGGTGTATAGTGATGCTGTGATTAATGCTGATACCATGTCCTGTGCAATTACGCAAACCACTGTAAGGAATGATACTGTGTTGGTGGACCATATGAGATCAGGGTGAAGTCAGAATTTATTAATTGAAATTCTTCTCTCATATTTTTGTTGTTTTAAGCATAAGCTATATTTATTTTCAAATATATAATGTCAATATCGTGTTACTGTCAAATATATAGAAAATTGATGTAATTTTATCACAATCGTACCTTATGATTCACTCTCACTTGGTTTGCTACAAATTCAAATTCGGGTAGAAGAAAATAATGTATGCCATATAATTTGATACTTATGACAATAAAATATATGCAAAGAATAAATAAAATAAGGAGAGACAAGTGATTGAATTATGGACTTCACCTATTAATACAAGATCTGTTATTATTTTTCAAATGTCCTTAAAACCATTTTCTTTTAATTCTGTTTAATACAGGAGCAAGATTAATTTTTCAGGTTGTAGCACTTGAATTTTAAACCAAACCGTAGCTTTTTCCCTGCAATCAACTTGCCTCCTTTTCTGCTTGCATCATATTTGTTGACATAGGATACTTTTTATAATGTGCACTTGCTAAGAATAATAAATAATGTTGATGCTTTCTGAATTTTCCATATAGAAGGTGGTTTTCACATTAATTTTTGACCAAAAAAAGAGGTTAGAGACTTTTGATGACATCTACTCAGAGATCTAATATTATTTTTGAGAAATACATGTAGATCTCTTGCAGCAATCTTTAGGGAAGTTAAATTTCCTATTATGAGTGTTTATCATATCTCTTTTGAGGTGGTTTACCTCCATCTGGAGCACTATTCTCTCATTTGGATTTGAAATTTCTCAATGGTCTTTGATATTTAAAGCATGCCTACAACTTGGCAATCTTTTGGATATCATGATTAATAACCATCTCTTGTTCCTTCTATGCATGATACCTATAGGAAAATGATGAATCTGAAAATACTGACGGGTTGTCAAAGGAAGAGCTAGGTCGCCTTGTTGCTTCTCGTTGGACAGGGAATTCTGAGAAGCAAACTAAAACAGTTGATGTTGCTAAAGACAGTGATCGTGGAGAGCATGAAGAGATGCACCCAGAGATGGATGATGAGGAATATGATGGCTATGCTTCTGGAACAGATGATGACACTGGAAAATATGATGATGACAGTGGAAAACATGATGATGACAGCAGACAATATGATGATATTGATACCGAAGATGATATAGATGAGACTTATGAAGATGATTCTCACAGTGAAGTGGGCCTGTCATACAAATCCGATCATGAGGATGAATTAGACTATTCAGGTTTGCAATTGTGTGTCAATTCATTTCTATTTAGGTCAATGTCATTACAACTCTGGCTGTTTAACTAGGGTAATATACTCTAGAGATTTTTTTAATGGACCATTTATGTTATTAGACACAACCTCCTCAAGTAGCCCATCTTGGTTGGAGAAAATACAAAAAACTGTTCGCAACATTCTACAAGCCGTCAAATTTTTCCAAACTCCAGTGGACAAATCAGGTAAATTGTAGAGGCTTACTTTACCATATGTTATTATATTTTTTGGGTTTAATATGCTCCAAGTGGGGTTCGAACTTGAAACCTCACAGCTTTACAGACAAAATGTGAGACTTGAGAGTGTAGAGATCTGGTCACTTATTGCCTTTTGGTTTCTTTAGAGGCTGCTCGTGTGCGCAAGGAATATGAAGAGTCCAGTGCTAAATTGACTAAAATACAGTCAAGGATATCAAGTTTGTCACAAAAGTTGAAACATGATTTTGGTTAGTATAAAGGAACATATTCAGTATACAAGTTGCAGCATTAGCCTGCTTATGGCTGACCATTAATTTAATGTTACAGGGACAGAGAAGGAGTTCTATTCATTCTATGATCAATGTCTTGAGAGTAAACAAAACAAGTTGCGAGCATCACCTAATTTATCTCTTAATTATATTCTTTTAGTTTTTGAAGTTATCATCTATTTATCTTATCTTTGGTAATTCAAATATTTACTTCAGGTATGTTTACAAAGTCTGCCCATTCAAACAAGCTTCCCAGGTGGAGGGCCATTCAACAACTCGTTTAGGGTACATGCCAATGTGACTCATTTTATTTCTTACTTCAGTTCTGGTGTGAACATTTTTCCTCTGTTTTGCTAACTTTTAGACATCTCAAAAAAGGATCAAGTTATTCAATACATTTTCTTGATCATCCAAGTGTGTGCTCAATGATTTTTTGGTTTGTAAGCTTCCCATTGGTTTAAAAGCAACTACTAGTGGCAGAGATGATTTCATTATGTTTCTCTTTTTTTCCACGTCATATTTCTCGTTCAAAGATATTCAATGGGTTGCATCTCTTATTCTTCACCTGACAATTTTCATTTTAAAATATTTAATATTAGGCTTCCATCCTTTTATTTCTTTAAGCCTCTTTTCTCTCTGTTATTTTATTTTTTTTATTTCTTTCTCTCATGTTTACTTAGTTTTTATGCTGTGAATAGCCAATATCAATGCATTGTACATCATACTTTGTCTATAAATGATTTGTTTTCTGATGTAAATAGGCGTTGGGACAAATTTGAGGATTCACACCAGGTCATGGTATTTGCAAATGGTGACAGGTGCTGGAATGGGCCTGATAGAAGTTTAAAGGTAGATGCATTGACTTGTAGAACTTATTTTTTGTTGCCACGTGTTGTAGTATACTGATACTTCAAAATCTTTTATGGTCCATCCATATCAGCTGATGGTTAAAACTCTAGTCGTGGATGGTAACGATAATAATGATGGTAAAAATAGGTTTTATAAAACTGCCTTGGCATTGAATTCGAATTCATTTTTATGCAGTACTTTATATTTTTTCACACTTGATATCGTGGTTTTTGTCACACAAATTTGCTGCTATTTATTGTAGCAAGTCAAATTGCATTCAGATGAAACTTTCTCCTGTAACTTGTCTTGAACATTATGATCTTATAAGACCCCATCTTGTTTCTCCATTTGCCTTCAATCTATTTTGAAATCCTCCTCACTTACCATCTCCTGTGTTATATAGCCTATGTATTGGAAATGTATGTCTTGTGGGACATCTGTACTATCTGACTAATCTCACATCGCTTATTTCTCTTTCTATGTCTAAGTTGGCAATGCCTGTGTTTTATTCTTGGGAAAGTTTAAAAGCCATGCACAAATCTATGTAAAAAGTTCTTTAAGAAAGAAAATACCTTGTAGTTTGACGTTTTTTCACTTTGAGAGTTTTTTTTTTTTTTCTTTTTTTTTTTCGTATTTACTTGTTTTAAATAATTCTGGTATAATGTGGTTTTCATATTAACATTTCTTCTTTGTTGTTGTTATTGTTGTTTCTTCTTTTTCTTTTTTGATTAAAAAGACAATTTTAGTCAAGAATAAGAAACTATGAATGGATATATGTACGTCCAAGTACATGCCAATATAGCTAATAGAATATCAGGTTTCATGATGTAAGTTATTTTACAAAATACAGGTGGTATATGATCCTGATTTCAAGATATTGACCAATTACCACTGGATAATTTTAATGATACCAGCAAAATGTATTTTTAAAACATTGTGATGAAAATTGCAGTTGACCTATACAAATGCACCAACAGTCAACAGTTTGGCAGATGACAAACTTTATTTTTTTGGAGACTGTTGTGCACGTCTCAACTTGTTTTTTGTGGCACTCTCAAAATTTGAGTGATTTATGAGCATAATACTTCCATTGTTTGAGCAATTATGGGATTTTTATCTGAACTCACTTTTCACTTTTCAATGGTTTATGTTGATGCTTTAGGGACTTACGGAATATATAAGACAAAATCCTGTTTCTGATCATAGCCCTCGCTTTTTACGATCTATATTGTTAGAAGTTTCATTTTCTTCTATTTTTATCAGTTTACTACTCTTCCCTCATAATTCACATTTCTGAAGTTTTAATGAAAATGGTTGTATTGGTTAAATTTTCTGGGGAATGCAAGAATTAATATGTGACATGATTAGTTCTATTGCCAACATATGAAGTGAAATCTACTCGTTGATTCTGATTAAAAGAATAAACTCCACCATCTTTTGTTGTTTCATTGCAAATGCTGTTTAGAATTCAATCTATTTTCTTGACCGGAGAATACAATGCTAAATCACCATATACCACGGGTGTCATGGAAGAAAGAATAACAGGTTGCAGGTTCAGCTGCTCTTCTAACATATGCAATTTTGCATGTACTATTATAGGTCAAGCTGAGATGTGGATTGAAAATTGAGGTTGCTGATGTAGATGAACCAAGCCGTTGCGAGTAAGTATTTGTCTCTGACATTTTGTTGCCAATGTATTAATTTGTAGTTGATCTTGCTCTTCCCAACCCCTTAATTTGTCATTGCAGATATGTAGCAATTTTATCTACCCCAGCTCTTTGCCTGGAAGAAAAGCTAAAGGTAATATTCAGATGTATGAAATTTGAGTTCAGCTTTTGCTCATTTATGTTGGAGTCTTCTAACCGGCTAAGTGGATTCTGCAATTCGACAGGAATTGGAAAATAAACTAGACTTGATGAACAAAGAACAACCACAGAGCCATGATGAACTCTGAACTATCATTACGTGTCCGTTGGAAGTGGATTAGAGGATGCTGAAGGCCTCAGCTAATGGTTGGAAGGATCGTTGGTTTGATTTTAAAATATTGAGGGGCTGGCAAAATGCAATCTATTTGGGCAGGTATTTTAGAAATTTTGAGCAATATTTGAAGTGAGCTACAGAATTTTTGACATTCTGGAGCTGCGATGCATTTGTATAACATTTCTAATTCATTGTTAGGGTTAGGTTGAGACTCGGTAATCACTAGGATGAAGTCCGGCTCATTGGAACTGATTTCAAAATCATTGATACTATAATATACTATATTGAGCAAAGGTTATAATATCAATAATAGATGGTAGTAGCAGAAAACATTATGAAAGGCATGGGAATGACTTTTAAAGAAATGGCAATAAAATAAAAGGAGTTTTGAGTTGTTGCCATAATTCTAAAGACGTCAACCTTTGGCCAGCAGCTGTTTTGGTGTCACTGAGGATTTGTTAGTATGACCACAGGATTATGATTTATGGGTAGAAAACATTCTGTGTGCTTGGATTTGCTTTAACATTATCCGACAACAGCATCATAAAACCACCGCCTTGCGGTTTTGATTATGGACCCATTTGTTTAATTGCAATGCAATCCCACAGCATTATGGGGGAAAACCCATGTTGGATTTGCTGTCTGGCTTGGTAATAACTATGGTGCTTGTGCTTTGTGCATTCTTGTATTGGGAAAAGAAAGGAACTTTATTCTTATTCTTGTATTTACATTGGTGGGTCACAACTCACAAGCCATGAAAATATGCATCAATTCAAGCCAAGGCTTGAATCCAGGTAGTATCGGATCCTTTCTAATGTTTTACTTTTATTTTAAGGAATAATAATAATAATAACAATCAAAGTGGGACTAAAAATTCAATTAAAAATAAGATTGAATTTTAGATGATGGTTGAGAAATCAGAAATGAGAAAGATGATGCTAAGTTTAACAGATGAATGAATTAAAGAAGAACATTTTTTGATGGATTGGAAATAATCAAACATTTTATCTTTTTATATTTTTTATAATACAAATAGAATAGTAGCAGAAACTTCTTTAGAATATTAAAGTAAGAAAGCAGACCATTGACTCCTGACCACTTCCAGAAGCCAGGCCAACAAGTGAAGAATCAGCCATATCACAACACAGTACACCTGTCCATAATAAAATGGTGTGCAAATTCTTATTTTAGGGCTATAATGTGATTACAATTATTTATTTATTTATTTATTGAAAGAGAAAGAAACTACAAACCATTTGCATGGAGCAATAGCTAATAGCCAACAGAACAGAATAGAATAGAAAGGCGTTTTAGTCTGTTGGTTCCAAATCAAAACTAACAATCAATCAATAAAAAACCCAAAATTCCTTTTTCCTTTCCAGAACCATTTATTCTATTCTTTTTGCCCCACTACACAACGACTTCTTCTGCAAGAAATTAATTAATTTAATTAGTGTTTTTGGGGTGGCCAAGCCCAAACACACCCTTATTTTCTTTTCTATTTTCACATTTCTGCCTCCACGTCTCTCCTCTTTTTCCCCACTTCATATTTATTTCTTCTTCTTCTTTTTTTTTTTTTTTGACAGAATTTCTTCTTCTCCTTCTGCTTCTTTAAAAACTATATTTATTTCTCTCAATCGCAATCTCCAATCTATCACTCTTCATATTTTAATATTCTCATCATTTCTTTTCATTTCGTTTCTAAAAAAAAAAAAACCATGATGAACAACGGCGAAGCAGATGCTCTTCTGATGGAGAAAAAGCCCAAAACAAAGATTGTATGCACTTTGGGACCTGCTTCCAGATCTGTTCCGATGATCGAAAAGCTTTTGAGGGCTGGCATGAACGTTGCTCGCTTCAACTTCTCTCATGGATCCCACGAGTACCATCAAGAAACCCTCGATAATCTCAGGACCGCCATGGTTAACACCGGTATTATCTGTGCCGTCATGCTAGATACCAAGGTCTTACCTTTTCCCCTTTTTCTGCTCTTTTTGCAACTGGGTTTTTCTTATATTCCTAAATCATCAATAACACTGCATGTCTCTGTTCTTGTTTTTTTCTTTTTCTTTTTCTCCCATCTGGGTATGTTTTGTTTTCTTATTTTATAATTGTTTGTAATCTGATCCAGTCCAGATTCTTGGATTTCTTTTGTTTGTCTGTTTGTGTGTTTGTAAATAATGAATGATATGGCATTGGCATGTGTTTGTTATTTCTCTTGTTCTCTGATTTTCTGTACTTTCATGTCCTACACTTACACACTGCCCTACCTTTTTTATTTATTTCCCTTTTTCCTCTTTTGTCCCTCTTTTCTCTGTTTTCCATTTTATTATTTGAAATCAAATATTCTGTTTCACTAATTCATAATCATTCGGCCATTGCCCTGCTCTTGCTTTGCCAAACTGCATTACTATTTTTTTTCTCTGATATGTGATCAAAGCTCCTTTTGTATCGACACAAGAACAGAGCAGGTTTGAACAATTGAGTCATCAATTTAGAGTTGCTCCCTGATTAAACTTTTCTATTTTGAGTTTGCTCAACCTGAAAATACTTGTCTAAGAGCTCTGGTTTTGTGCTAAAGCAGCAGTTGTTAATTATGCATTTCTAATCAGCTCTTTGTTTGTAATTATAAATCAAAAGAGGAAAAATGAAATTGAAAGAGAGCGTAATTGAATTCTGTATATATATATATCTCTCTCTAGTGAAAGTACATCTGAGCAAAACCAATTTTATATGCTCTATTAAAAATGGGAGAATGCTTTGATCCTTTGTTAATGGGCTTCCTTTTATCATATTCCCTTTTGACTTTCTTTCATTCTATCTGCTCATACAACCTTCACTTTGTGCACAGGGACCAGAGATTCGAACTGGGTTCCTGAAGGATGGGAAACCCATCCATCTAAAACAAGGTCAAGAAATCACCATATCTACCGACTATAGCATAAAAGGCGATGAGAGTATGATTTGCATGAGCTACAAAAAGTTGGCCGAGGATGTTAAGCCTGGAATGGTTATACTTTGTGCGGATGGCACAATCTCATTCACAGTTTTATCATGTGACACAAAAGCAGGTTTGGTTCAGTGCCGTTGTGAGAATTCTGCAGTTCTCGGTGAGAGGAAAAATGTTAATCTTCCTGGTGTCATAGTGGATCTCCCAACCTTGACTGAGAAAGACAAGGAAGATATCTTGAAGTGGGGAGTTCCCAATCAAATTGACATGATTGCTCTATCTTTTGTTCGAAAAGGCTCAGACCTCGTGGAAGTAAGGAAGTTGTTGGGACACCATGCTAAGAATATCCTCCTCATGTCGAAGGTAGTATGATTATGTTATAACAGCTTCAAAAAATTTAGCACCGTACTTGTTTGTGTTGTTGCATGTATTAATAAATCCGAATTGACCATTCACTTAATATTTGCTCTGAACTTACTTACCTTGAGTGACTTGATGTTGATCAATAGCTAACGACCTGGGGCTAGAACTTATATCAGGGGGCATTCAAGACAAATGCATGTCATATATTTGAATTTTGAATGACTTTTGACAGCTGCTTTCCATAGGTCTCATGTTTAATTTGCCTTTGATATCTATCTGCTAGGTCGAAAATCAGGAAGGGGTTGCTAATTTTGATGATATCTTAGCAAATTCAGATGCATTTATGGTGGCACGTGGTGACCTTGGAATGGAAATTCCAATTGAAAAGATTTTTCTTGCACAGAAAGTGATGATTTACAAGTGCAATATTCAAGGAAAACCAGTTGTCACTGCAACCCAGATGTTGGAGTCCATGATTAAGTCCCCCCGACCAACTAGAGCTGAAGCTACTGACGTTGCTAATGCTGTTCTTGATGGTTCTGATTGTGTGATGCTTAGTGGTGAAACAGCTGCTGGAGCATATCCAGACCTTGCTGTTCGGACCATGGCAAAAATATGCTTAGAAGCAGAAAGTACACTGAACTATGGAGATGTCTTCAAAAGAATTATGGAACACTCACCTGTGCCCATGAGCCCATTAGAGTCTCTGGCTTCTTCTGCTGTTAAAACAGCCAATTCTGCAAAAGCGAGTCTTATTTTGGTCCTAACCAGAGGAGGAAGCACTGCCAAATTGGTGGCTAAATACAGACCTGGCATGCCTATTTTGTCTGTGGTTGTGCCTGAGATAAAAACTGATTCCTTTGATTGGTCGTGCAGCAATGAAGCCCCCGCAAGGCATAGTCTTATTTTTCGTGGGTTGGTACCAGTTTTATATGCAGGATCTGCTAAGGCATCACATGCAGAGACAACAGAAGAAGCTTTGGATTTTGCAATGACACATGCCAAGGCAAAAGGATTATGCAAGAGTGGGGATTCCGTTGTGGCTTTGCACCGAGTCGGAACTGCATCCGTAATCAAGATCATTTATGTGAAGTGAGCTCCATAGGCTGTTTTGGCTTCTTACTAGATGGGAAGGGAAGTGGCATCTGATCCAGATTGTTTTTGGTCTCTTTATTTCTGGATCTCTTTTACCTGCTTTCTGAAAAAAAATTTTCCTGTTTCTTTTTTTGAAGTGAACCTCAATTATCAGTAATACCGGTCGGAATCATCATCATTATTTTTGTTTTTTCATGTTTCTTTTGAAATGAACCTCAGTTATCAGTTATACCGGAATCATCATCCTTATTTTTGGATGTTGCAATAATTCTTGAGGTCCTGAACCTGAGAATTACATAGGTTGGTATGAATGCTTTACACACAATTCTCAAAGCTAATGAAGATGCTGTTTTGCAACAAAATCTATTATTTGTTACTCTTCCTCCACATGCTTAAGCTATATTTGAAAAGTAATATTACTTTCCCTCCACATGCTTGAGCTATATATGAGAAGTACCTATGGTGGAAGTTTATCATGAAAAGATGGGTCACTTCCACTTCAGCCAAACCCCTCAACACGGTTTGGTGCTTAACGAATTCACTGCGTTCTAGAAGATATGCATGATGTCTCACTACATTCCAGAAGAATGAACAAAGCTGGTTTTCAACAAACTAAGAAATCTCACATGGGTACAGCTGAGCTTATCTTGGCAGAAAAAAGAATCAATGTTTTTAGGGATATGATTGACGTAGCCAACTAACTCCTGGTCCCAGCAAGATTTTCCTTGCATAAAAATAGAAATAGTCTACCCTTATTATTCAAATTTAATCACTTAAGCAAACAGATGATTATTTTAAAGCTTGCTTCACCAAGTGCCACCCCCAAAGACTAAAACAACCCACTCAAAGAATGAATAATAATGTTATACTTTGGTCAAAGTACAGCCGATAAAACCAGCAGGTTGCATCTTGTAATTGCCAGGTACCACATGGCGCGGGGCTGTTATCCGTGGAAAAGTCATGGATCCACCTACATCGTCACCATCAACTCCGACAAGCACACAACCCATTTTATAATACCATAGAAACATTCAAAGTAGCTTTAATATAGCCATACAAATTTAAAGTAGGTGAAATAGCATCATCATAAATTTCTTCAGGCAACAGATTAAAGAAAATAAACTTGACTGAGAAAAAAAAATTAATGGCGGATCAAAACACGATCTGTTTCTGTTTCTGTTTCTGTTTCTGTTGTTCCAGCCTTAGGTGAAAAAAGATGCTCCAGTAAAAAGGACGCTATGTACACAAACAAGGCAACACATTCAAGCAGCAATATAGAACAAGAAACTAATAATATTAATATGGCAACTTATGATTATCAACTCAATTCTCATCTGTTTGAGTGGAACTTCCAGGAGCATTCCCCGAAGAGGATGATGAGTTTGAGGATGAATTGCTTCCACTGGATTGTGATCCTGACGATGATGAGAACAAATTATTGAAAGGCCATAGAAAGGAAAACCTTCTTCCATTCCCAGTTCTCCCCTCACCTTCTCCCTCTTCAACGTTACTGCCATGATTATTAATATTATCACCATCATTATTATTATTATTAACATCACCATTACCACTACCATTGTTGCTGCTGCTACTACTGACACTGGGATTATTGTTGTTGTTACCGCTGTTGCTTCCCCTATGATTACTGCTATTCCGAGTCCTCTCCGAATCAGACTTGGACTCTTCAGCAGGCAACTGAAACCTGCAAACTGGGCAAGAACTATGAAGTTCAAGCCATGGCAATATACACTTGTCATGAAACATATGCTTACATGGCATTTCCTTTACCTCAGTGCCAATTTCAAAATCATCCAAACAAACAGAACATTGAAAGGTATCCTTAATTGTCACAGTAGGCAATGCTTCAATTGCATCCTTCTGTGCTGGTGGAGTTCCATATCTATTTGGATCATTCTCTGCCAAATGCTGCAATAACAAATCCAAACCAGGTCCTATAAAATAATCACCTAATGACCCAATGGGAGTGTGATTCTGGTTTTGACCATTGGCAGAATCATATGAGCCCTGAACAATGACAGTGCGATTCAAAGGATTGATCAAAATGACATGTTCTCTTTCCCTATCTCTATCTCCATCTCTGTCCCTATCTCCTTCAGGATTCTCCGATTCAGATGCCATTCCAGCTCGAATTCCTTGAAGCAACTGTAATATTGTGGCTGAGCTTCTCCTCCTCCTCCTTATGAACGACTCCAGCTCACGGTCTATGTCAATTTCTCCTCCATGGCGCGCCTCACTGTCATCATTATCATCATCTTCTTCTAAATCCATTCTTCTTAATCTTCTTCGACGATGTGGATTTCCCATCATTCCGAGCAAGATTGGGGCCCAAAGGGAAAGGGCACGATCGGAACCAAAATCAGAATCAGGCTCCTGATTGTCCCTTGTGCTGCTGCTCATTTCTTCAACAAATCCACTAAGACAAAATGGACACTTGATCTCAACTTCCATAATGGGATTCACCATTTGAGAGCACATGTGACACCAATACCGTGCTGCCATAGCTTCATCCATTCTTTAAATTTCTGTAATGTCAGCAATTACCCTCTTTAATGCGGTGTTTCTGTAACAATTAAAGCAACAGCATTAATGAAAAACAATTATGGACAAGCAACTGTATGAAAGTAAAACACCATCTAGAACCCAAATTCAGTTCACATAGAAGAAGTGATATGAAAATATTGGAAACATCTTGAGATCTAACAGAGATGAGACACTAAAATATAAAATTCAGCCAAGAAAAGTAAACTAGAACACCAAGATCATAAGAAAGGATTTTAAACATAGAAGGGAGACAACCATTTGCTCCCTTACAGAAAAACTTATGCTCAGGTATAAAATACAAAAAATAAATAAAAAATTTTCAAGATCCATTAATTAGAAAATCAATCTCAGATCATCTGGAAATAATCTAAGGCTAAAATTTAGGGGAGGGGGAAGCAAAAATAAAAATAATTAGATGAAGCAAAATTGAAAAAAAAAAAAAAAAGACATCGAAAAGAAATGATCTTTTTTATCTTATAAAATGGTATTTACAAGAAATAACTAAAAATTGTAACAGATTGCCAGATCCTCATAGCAAAATAAAAGAAATAAAGCCATCAATCAATAAAAATTGCAACTACATATACATAAAAACATGAAATTTTCTTACCCAAAAAGAATTAATTATTAGAAAAGAAAACCCAGAAACTTGAAATAGCAGAAGCAGCAGAGCTAACAGGAAATTCTAAATTAAAAAATAAAAATTGAAAGGTAGGGAAAGATTGAAGAGAGAAAGGGTTTTTTATGAGGAAGCAGCAAAGAGCAAAGGTAGGTAAAGAAAGCCCACAAAATTTACACTACATAAAGATCAGGAATCATCTCCACAAAACCATTCACTTGACCAGAAAAAAAAATAATCAACAAACAAAAATCCATCTCATCTCTCTCTCTCTCTCTCTATAATATTTAAATTTCACCTGCGAACAACTTCACAAATATCAACAATCAATCAATCAATCAATCAAAGCAAAAAAAAACGTACCCAAAGAAGAGTGATTTTTGGTGGAGAAGAAAATGGGTTGATTTTGTTTGGAAGAAAACTAAGAAAGAGAAAGAGAAAGAGAAAGAGAAATTTAAGAGATTCGCCTCAGAAACTCACAAACACAACACACCATGGCATAACCAAACCGCGTCCTTTTCTTTTTCCTTTTCTATTTCTTGCTTTTGTCTATCCAATAGAGTTGAGTTTTATCAAATGAAATACTTACCATACTGCTTCTCACCTTTTACATTAATATTCATTTGGATCCCTGATATTTTAAACTTAAGCCTTTTAGTCCTTCACATCTTGTATCAGGATTCCATTCAGTCCAAGCTAAAAACTTACTTTAACTTCACTTGCATCTGTTATACGTATCTATATAAATTGAATTAAAATTTGTTAAGTTAGTTTTTATTTCACTATAGTTATTGATATGTAATATGTTTAAAGTAGATAATAATTTTTTAATTTAAATTTAAGTAAAAATAACTATTTATATAGATACATATTTGTGTGTTATGAGGTTAAAATAAATATTACAATTTTGAGTAATGAATATTTTTATTTTTTTATAGTTTAATGTTAGAAACAAATTAGGGACTAAAATGTTCAATTTTGAGATTTATAAATGAAAATATCTACTCTAAAACTTTAAGGACGCTACATAACTTTTAATAAAATATCTTCATGATACACTTTTTTTTAAGAAAAAATAATAATAATAATAGGAAGACGCGGTGTCAAGGTGGTGGCAACGCCAATGTAATTTCTTCATTCTTTAGTCTTGACAATTATTATTGTTAATCATTTTGACAATTATATTACTAAATTTATAATTAAAATAATTTTTTTATTTAAATATTTAGAAAAATGACTAATGATTATTTAAAATTTTCAATTGAATTGATTTGCATTATAAAAAAATTTAATTATTGGTATTTTAAAAAATAATTCCATGAGCTGCTTGGTATGTGGAATCCTCATGCTGTATCCATCTTTATCAATAATGAAGTGCAAAGTGAAGATTTATTTGAATCCAAAATCTCTATCCCCCCCCACAAAGTTTAAATCAGTTTCAGCTTTAGCTACCATCAATCATCATATATTTCAATTTTAAAATTTATATTTTGAAATAGTTATGACTATCCCATTATTAATAAATTACAAACGAATTTTCATAATTATTTTATAACTCATTCAATTCAATTATTATATTTATATTTATCAGAATATTTTTTTTCTTTTTTAACCAAAAACATTCTTCTCATCCCACAATGGTCGTTAGCATTGGCCAGAAAATACAGAAGACCATCCACATCCATTTCATACCAACTCTAACAATACACTTCCCTACACTAAAGCGACTAGAAAAAACAAGGTACCAATCTACAACCAACACAGCTTACGTCCACAGCCTAATCTCCAGCGCTCTCAACCATGCACCCTCAAGGCGTACACTGCTTACTTGAAACATCAAGACTCCTCCATTCTCATCACTGAAACTGATTCAGACTCGTAACCATGCACCCTCAGCCGATAAATGCATGTGTGATTAGCGTTTCCATGGTTTGATGCGAAATCCATCCTCACAGTGTCAATAAGGCCTGAGGCTCCCGAGTTCAACACACCAAACGTCTGAGCATTGCTCTTCTCAAGGTCATAAGTAAACTCAGTCAAAAGAAACATCTTCTCAGTACCAACTGCTAAATCAATATCATTCCCTTGCAACCAACCAGACACTCGGCAATCTTTGGGAGCACTCGACCTGTCATAAGCAACACTCTGTCCATACAACACCAGATTAAAACGTGTAGTTTAGCTGAAAGAATGTTGGGGCAATGCATACCCTAATAAAAGAAACACATAACATAATTGCACTAAAAAAATCCATAAACACAAAACTATGGATTCGGTTAGACTCATTGTCAGATGTAGAAAAATATTATCATGCTGACTTAATGTGCCGCACCAAAACCAAAGGTGCAACTTTGGTAGAAATCCAATATGAAGAATAGATCCCCAGCCAACTCAATTGTATGATAGCCAAACAATGAAAAAAAGGGTCAATTTGCAAATAAGAAAAACAAAAAGATTATAAATCGAAGAAATTTTTTCCCCAATAGGCACTAGAAATGGCAGCATAACAAAACATTGCCCGGTGCGATGACATCTGCAACCATATTCCCTAATTTTCATTCAGCGTGCACGGTGTACATGCATGGCTCAACATACAAAAACAATTGGAGTCAAGAAAGTCATCCATACATCCTAAGCTGTGCCTTTCTACCATAAAATCTTTCAAAAAATGATGATATGGGAGGAAATAGCATCATTCCAGCCAAAATGCTTGTTTTCTCCTCTTCCATAGTCTATCTCATCCTTCACCCTACCTCCACAACCTCAGATAATCGGTTCCACACCATCACTATAAACTACAACAGCCACTGCCTCGTCAACAGACAGCCATTATCACTCTCCTTAAAGTAGCACATCCATCACCAGCATTACATACTGTGCCACCATAAAAGGTCACATACACAACTCCCTGAATCAAAACTCTTGCTGCTAAATTGGATCACCTCAAATGTCATCATTATATTGCCACCACCACATCTGTTATGCAAAACTTTTATGTGAAGGTCTTCTAATTTATCTCTTTCTTAAATTACTTTGATTTTTAAGTGCAATTGTAAAAATAAAAAAAAATAAAAAAAAAATTCCATTTTCTTCATTTTTAACTTACAAAACTATCACTGTTTCATAAACAGAACCTTTATACTTTTCAAAAGGAAATCACCTGGTCTATCCTATGTTTGCACGTGTCATGACAGAGATTCAAATGCAAATAGATATACTTTCTTTCTAAATGCTTGTATTTCATTCTCTGTCTTTCCTTTTTTCGCAAATTATGTTACCTATAAGTTGAGCATAATTAGTGGTGAACAAAATAAGTAAATTTTCCTTCAAAAAGAAGCTCTTTTAAACGTATTTTTCAAATTCCTAGTTGAAATAGAAACAAAAAATGAAGAAGACTACTGCAAAGGGAAAACAAAGAGCACTTCCTGTGATTAACAATGACCCAAGTGCACATTGAACAACATGAAGATAAATGTAGCAACTAGAAACTCCAGCAAAATAAACAAAGTGTCATAATAACACTTAGAAAACAAAAATTAGCAGAGAGAAAGTCCATTTAATAAGCCAGAAATTCAAAATAACAATGACGATCAGTTGAGGAAAGGAACAAGGTTCTTCAGTTTTTCAACAAACAAGAGATAAAGGAAAAGCTCAAATTTATGTTAAAATTGAACACTATAATATCCAATTATATGTTTAGGAATAAAGGAAAAAGAGGAAAGAAAAAGAAGAGGAATAAAGTTATTTTTTTTCCTCTCATGTTTGGATGGAGGGAAAATAAATTAGGAGAGGGAAGAAAATGAACAAACTTTAAATTATTAATAAGTCTTTTATTTCTAGAATTTGAATTGCATTTTAATTATTATTATTTTTTTAGTTTCTCTTTCTCCACTTTCTCTCTGTTCTAGAGAGACAATTTAGGGTGGAAAATAATACTTATTTTCTTTCCTTCCTTATTGTCCTCTTGTTATCCAAACATGAAAAAGCTATTTTACACCCTTATCTTGCCCTTTTATTTTTTTCCCTCTTATTTTCCACCAATCCAAACATAAGGTTGAGGTCAAGTTTTTCCCCGCATTTCACCTGCTGCCTATGCTAAACCCCCAAAATTATCTTACCCACCTTTCAAGATAGTTATTTTTTGAAGACTTAAAATCTTCCAATCCTACCTCAGAACCCATAATAATAGACACTAAACTATAATGCCCATTTCAAATGATAAAGCAGTTTATGAGATCGAATCAGATAGGCAATCTAATAGTTTCTGCAAACAGTTTATGGAATCAAATCAGACTACTATTTATAAACAATAATATACTTTATTACTCTTTCTAGTACACACAATCATCTATTTATCATACCAGAAGGAATATGCATGGCCTTACATGCAGCACATACAACCAGAAAATCTAACTGGCCATTGGATCATGCATACACACTCAAATTACCGATCTGAATGAAATCTACCATATCAAATCATCCAAAAAGAGAGAAAAAATTAATCAACCAAAAAGACAAATAAAAGTAGACTTATCCACAGAAACTCCAGGCATTATTAATATCCATTTTCTGTAACCATCCAAATGGTGACAAAGCCAACCCATTTGTAGATTAACTCTTATGTCTATTAGGAATGCCTTATCATACAAGTGCAGACTAACTGTACCATGTGAGATGAAGGTGACCACTCAACAATACTCCATTCAAAACACAATCATGGGAAATATAAAAAATAAGCACAGCAAAACCAAATCTACAAACATGAGCATGGTTCTACTTGAACATAAAATAAGTATATATTACAAATGCAAAGATCAACTCGAAACAGATATTCAGAAACTCCATGGCTAATATATGTGTGCGTGTGAAGCCAATTGCATATAAAGATAAAGATATTATTACCTTATCAACATGTTCGAGAGTAACAGCCTGAGGAATAATTTTATCCCGAAGCCTAATTTGAACAAAACCAGAATTTCCTCTGAGGGGAAAGCATTGGCCCGGCTCCCCAAAGCTTGGTCTGAGCATCTTAACAGCATCAGGATGGACGCCACCTCTTGAAGTGGTCAGTAACCAGGTGGCCCCCCTGCGTTGCAAATAAGGCTCTGAATGCTTGACGACCATAGCGCCACCAGATGCAAGGGCAAAATCAACCATACCAAGTCCATCGGCAGCATGCTTCTCAATTTCCTTGGCGACAATGTCCCTAGCATAAGCCCTAATATCATCCAAACTAACATCGGTTGGACTGCCTCCCTTTCCCTTGTTGATGTAGTCATCAACAAACTTGGCGAACTCGTCCCTGGACAACCAGTCGACGGCCTTGAATTCAGCAAAAGACTTGTCAAGAGCATCCAATCTAGCCGCTACCTGGTTCAACTCGGTGTCCAAGAAGAGAGCTTTGTCGCGAATCTTGTTGTCAAACTCCATCCTGAGACCGCCAGCCTCATTGTCGATCTTCTTATTGACGACCTCAACCTGAAGCTGAATCATTTTCAAAGAAGTCTTGAGGAGGGATTCAACCTGGGCAATGCGAGCCTCAGATTCGGAGGAGAAGGCAGCCATTTGAGAAGAATAGTCGGGATCCCCAAGGGAGGATGAAGAATTAAGAGCCAATCTCCTGACCATCTGAATGAAGCCAATGAGAAGGAGCAAGAGCACAAAATTCTTGGAGAAAATTCTGAGGACAGTCAACCAGCGGGGTTTAGGAGGAAGGGTTTTAGCAGCGCGAGTCCTGGTGCGGAGGGGAGAAGCGGTGGCCTTCTTGAGGGCGGGATCTTTAGAGGCGGTGGTTCTTTCTAGAACAGAATGATGGCTGAGATCCTTGCTATGAGAAGAGACCAATTTATTGGCGTCGTCGGGTCCTCCAATGTTATTGAATTGGGGTTCGTTGGGCAACAATTCGATGTTGTTGGATTTCTTCTCGCCGACCATAACGGGTCTCCGTCGAGCGGCGGGGTTGGCGGTGATGGACACCGTGGAAGCGGACATGGCCGTTGTAGGGATTGGATTTGATGAGATCAGATGATTTCAAATGTTAGAAATCAATCAGTAGACAGAGACAGAGAGAAATAAAAGAAAATAATTAATTGTTATAATAATAATAATTGGATTTTTGCAGCGGTGAGATGAGAGGCCTCAGCCCTAAGCCAAAGGTTTTGGGAGGGAAAAGTAAGAGCAGTTCATTTCCATTCCATTATTTAAAAAAAAAAAAAAAAAATTAAAAGAAAAAACAAACTTTTTTTATATTTTAAATTTTAGGTTTCAGTATCTCATTCTCAGTAAGTAAAAGTATAATAGATGAGGTCTCCATAAACAGTTTAAGTAATACAAAATGTAAATTATTCAGATGTAAAACTCATAATTGGAACTCCCTATGACCCAAAAAAAAAAAAAAAAAAAAAATTGGAACTCCCATTTTCCTCTCTCTCTCTCTCTCTCGCATTGTATCCCCTTGTAGGAATTAACCACTTTAAAACATTTCGTTATGGTGAATTATAAACTATTGTATTGGTTTTGTATACGTATATTGTTTTTTGAACTTCAAATATTGGAAGGAATTGATTTTTTTTTTTTTTAGAAAAAAAAAAAGAAGAGAGATAAATTTCAAAAATCACAATCATTTCTTAAATTATGTCTTTTAAATTAATACATCATAAAAGAAAAACAAAAGAAAGGTGCTTTCTATGCTTACTTTGTCTTAAAATCAAGTAATATACTTTATTTAAGAAAATTTATTTAAATTTATAAAAAAAAATGTAAAAACTATTGTGTTTTTTATAAAATAACATCATTTTTTGTAATTATAAAAATTAAAGTATTTTTTCATTGTAACTTGATGTATTTTTTATTGAATTGTTGCATTATAAAAAAAATAAACCACTTTTTATGAAATTAATTTTTATAATTACATACATTGAAATTATTTTAACAAATTTTACATAAATTTATTTTAAATTAAAAAAATAGTAATAATTTTTATAATTATATAAATTGAAATTATTTTAACAAATTTTACATAAAATTATTTTAAATTAACCAAAAATAGTAATAATTTATAAAAATGTCAAGTTATAAGAAAAAAAATACTAATTTTTATATTTATGAAAAATAATATTATTTCACAAAAAAGTAAAGTAAAATTTTTATATTTTTCATAAATTTTGATTGATTTTTGCAAACAAAGTATTATATTTTGTTTTGAAATAAAATAACTGTAGAATACACCAAAAGAAAATGATATCATTTTCTTAGATTATGTTTAATTTCAATATTTGAATGCTAAAAAACTAATGGAATGGCAATACAGCCCACCCCCAATTCATGACATGCCCACACCCAAACTTACGCTCCTCTATTCCATAAACCTTTCTACTTCCCAATTTCAAATATCCATCCATCTTCCTACCTTTCAATTTCATGTATGTACACCCAACAAAATCAATTCAAATGAAAACCAGGTTATTTAAAAAAAAAAAAAATTGACATCAATTTGGCATTCTAAAAAGGAAAAAAAAATGTAATTTCTACTGTTTCAAAACATGTCATTGCCACCTTTGCAACTAGAGACACCATTGCCAATAATATTATATTGGTCTGCCTGCATGGCATGCTTAAAATAACTTTCGCATCACTATGGCATCCACACCTGCAGCAGTCTGCACATCTTATCCTTGGCTTCATATTTCCATAATCACTCATAGACTAGCCTCTCAAACAGCAAGACCACTCAGAGTCAGAACCTTCCACATTATCATCCCACTCGTGCCACATGAGGTTCCTTTCACTTGGATATTGGCAACTGTCATCTTGTGTGAGAAATGGCAAAAATCAAAAACTGTACAACTACCACTTCTGCACACAACTGGCCTCATCGACGAAATCAATCTCAAAACTCTTAACACTATGGGAATTACTATGATATCCGCAGTTTCATGAATACAAGAGGGCAATTTAAACTGTATGCAGCTGGTCTGTATCATTTTTCTCCTGCAACAGCTTAAACTAGTCAGAAGCTATGCATAAACTAGCATACCATAAAACTAAAACAGAAAATTCAAACAGGATAAATTTAAATGTTTTTTTCCTACTCTTTCTTTTCTTTTCTTTTCTAATTACAAAATTGTTATATATAGTTCAAGTATGGAAGTTTTCCTGTGACAGCCAACAATTCAATTTATCAATTGTACCAGCAGCTACTAGACTAAGGTCTCATGAATGATCCATAACAAAATGACCACTGAAATACAGCTTTTAAGGTGTTGACAATCCATGCAATGCAGTAAACATTAACCAGGAACCCATTCTTAAACCTTCTGCAAAAGCAGCAGCATCACCATTTAGGTTTCCAGCACAATCCCCATCACGGAACATATAACTGTACAAATATCAGCATGTAACCACCAGTAGAATTGGCAGCACTATATATCCACCCCCATATACAGCAAGCAATTGCTGAAATGATTGTATGTATCCGTCCATCTCACTGGTTTCATAAATATGATTTATTGAAGCTACAATGTTACTGATGCAACCAAGAGGCATCTAATAGTTAATTTGACATAGTATTTTAGGGCAAAAATATTCTGCAGAATGCATTGGCTCAAACATAAAGATTAAAAAAAAAAAAAAAAAGTCAATGTATATCCTCCTACACATTGCCCCTGACCCACAAAACACCAACTATAAACAGCCACAAAGTCTAGCCAATTAGGAAACTGTGATGGAAAACAAAAGGACCAAGCTTCTCATTTTAGCTAGACGAAAACATAACCAACATGAAGGGATAAGATAAAAGACTTCCATAACAAAGAAATATGCAAATGAACTTCAAGTGCTATGTTACATTAAGAAATGGCAAGAAATGCACCACCGAAAGTTCCATTAGGATGGTTAAATTATTGTTTCAGATAACAGCAGAAACAACCTATTAAGAAGACAATAAGATTGCCCGCATGAACTCAAGATCATTAAGACAACATGTGGGGCCATTGTTGATGCCCCTTGCACGAAAGAAGGAATTGGAAGACCCAAGATAAACTAACAAAGGGAAAGCATAGAAGAAGTTCTCCAGTTAACTCTATCTCAATCTAAGTTTCACGAATTTTCTCAAATCTGAAACAATTCAAACAAAGCACATTCTCCACTCTCTAGTGTTCTTAAAAATGAAATAGATAACTGAAAAGTTTAACAGGAATAATGATATCCCAAATGCCTAAATCTTTTTCAGTTTACTATTTGTTTGTGCAATTGAGTGGGTAGACAGATTAATAATTTCTAGCCACATGCAATTTCTGACTAACCCTGCAAGAATGACAATGAGGACAGCTAACACCCACCTTAACACATTACAAAAATAAAGCTGGAAAGAAAGCACATAGCATAAGCCACGTGCCAGTTACATGGCTTACAGAGTGCAGCTTTCCTATTTAGCATGTTAAGGTTTTCCGAAGCCTTTTATTAGCCACGTATAAGAAAATATAGAAATGCATTTCTAGCACAACTCATTGAGATTGTTAAATGGGTTCAAGGTGATCATTTCAGCATTTCAATAGGAGAAATGTTGATATGAACTTTATCATAAAAACAAAAATACTGTTTATGCACTTGGTTAATAAAATAGAAAATCAGAAAAGTTCATACATTCAGATGTGATTGGAAATCAACCACCCTCCATATCTAACCCATATATGATAATCTGCAGAAGGGCTCAATCAATCCAGGTCATAGGTTGCTATGGTATCTGCATTTCTGTTGCAGCTACCATAAATATGACCTTGTACTTCTCTCAGGCTGACTGACAACCATAAGAGAAATTGACATCTTAAAAACAAAGTATTCTAGCACCTAGAATGGATTATGATGCAGAAGTTAAAACTAGTTTGAAAACCACTAAATACACCATATTTACGCAAAGTTTCAACAGAAAACAGTCACCTCTTCTAGCAAAAAATTGTAATTTGTTGCACAAGAAAAATAATAGACAGGAGGCAGAATATGAGGAGATAACTAAGAAGGATAACCATTTATAAAAGAGAAAAACATTGAGATAAAATATGAGGATAAAAATTAGAAAATAGAAACTGTGAAAACAACATCTAGTGTTTCCTCAAAAAGTGAGATTTTTTAAAGGTGTGTAAAAAGTGCTAAAAAGAAGAGCATGCTCACTTCATTTAAACAAGTTGTGTTTACAGGAAACAAAGACAATAACTAATGCTCAACCATCTGAAGTGTTATAGGACAGTAACATTATTTGCAGTCTACCAAATTACCCCAAAAAAATAAGTAAATAAATTAGAGAAGGTCCTAAAGCAAGAAGTGTCAGGCCACTACAGTCAAGGGAAAATAAGATGATATAAGATACATTCCCAGATAACAGATGAACAAAAGATAAGGTGAAATCACCAATACATACATCTATGTTCTGAAAAGAATTGCTTATGGACACCTTCAACTGAGAAGCTTCAGCAGTAGAAGTAGAACTACTGTCAACAATACTGGGATTTTGATCCTGCAAACAAAGGACAGAATCAAACAAAACCATATTACATTGCTGATCCCATCAAATACATAAAACAAGAAGAGTTAAAGAAAGCCCTGAACTTGAATTAGTAAGCAAATGCCCATCTACTGTACAACCATAGAAAATCAACAGCCTATAAGGAGATAATTAATAATAAGATTGTTATCTCTTGGGAAGTCAATAACAAAATTTTCTAAAAAATCAACCAAAAATAGAAAGGTTTCTGCAAAGAAAAATAAAAATAAAATAAAATTCATAAATCTAGAGGTTGAAATTTGAAAGTAGAGTCATGAAAAGCATCCAAGCTAAATGCGGGAAAATCACATGCAAGATAAGAATGGCATACCGTACGCAGATGCTTATTGTTGCGACCATCTTCAAAAAGAGAGGAGAAATAAGCAGGATCGTAAATGGATCCGCCTAGAACAACATCAGAGACGGAGGATTGCGTAGGTAAAGCAGAAGGAGTAACAGGACTGAGGAAACTATTTCTTAGATCATAGTCAGCATCTCGAGGAGCAGTAGCTTCTGCATAAGAAACCCCTAATCTGTAAATCTGAATCCACAGCAAGGAGGAAGACAAGCGTACAGAAAAACCAACAATTTGCATTGCAAGAGCGAGTTTGACAGAAAAAATAAAGAACATTCCATACGTGCCTTCAGAGATGTTCCTGCATGTTAAGAGAAATGGTTTCACTTACATTTGATATAACTTATAAGAAAAGAAAAAGAGAGAGCCCAGATTGAGTAATGTCAGGATTTGTTTGGACATTATGGCAGGCAGGCACACAGCAATTGTAACTGTAACTTGTATAAGGAATGAAAATTGAGAAAAAAGAAAGAAATGTATTTAAGTGAAGCGAAAAGATGGCAATGGCTGTGGTTATATATATAAAATATAAAGAAGAAGAAGAAGAGACGAACCATATATCATGAGAGAAAAAAATGAACCAAGAAATGTCGAGCAAAATAGAACAGAAGAGAAGAACAGCGTAGGTCCGACCCAAACTCTGGCTGCTGCTTTCGATGGCGACAAGTGCGAACAATGCGATTGCCAAATTGATGAGCAAAACTCCGTTGTACAATGCGCCCAAAGATCCAATCAAAGCGCATCCAATCTTTGTATTACGAATAAATACCACAACAAAACAAAACAATTAGATGTAAAGAAAAGAATTTAGAAAAAAGAAATGAAAAGAATATCATAGCATAGCATACCTGAATATAGAGAAGGATGACAGCCAAATATTGGAGCCTATCATAATCCCTAATCCAATTCCGTATTCGATCTTTCAATTCTCTACAAAACAACATACCCTCAACCCTCCCTCTTTCAATTCTCTTCTTTTTTCTCTATCTTTGTCTTTTCTTTTCTTTTCTTTTCTTTTCTCCCAAACAAGCGAAGAAGCAAAGCCAAGCAAACAAACAAACAAACAAGAAGCCAAAGAAACAGCGAGCAGATCCAAACAAGAGAAGAAGCCCAATGCAATGATTTAATTTTTAATTTTTAATTTTGATCGCAATCGTCGGAGGCGGCATCCACTGTAGTCAGTGCTCCTTAATTACAGCAACAGCTTCCTCACGTGACCTGACCTCATAATTTTTTTTTGAACTGCTCTCTTTTGACCTGACCTCATAATTACTGCTGGGATAATAATATTTTTGATGTCTCAATTTTTCTGTTTTTACTATTTGAGTATCTAAATTTTTTTTTTTGCAATCAAGTGTCTGAACTTTTGAAAAATATACCAATATAGTGTCTCCGGCAGACTGAGTGCTGATTCAGATCAAACTGGACCCATTTTTATCTCAGTTATTAGCAATGTCATGTGTCACGTGTATTGCATTATTTAAAGGATAAAAATACCCTTATTAAATATTATAAATTGACAAAAATAACCTCAACAGTAACTTCTGTAGCAGACATGGCAGACATGAAGGGTGACTGAATAAGGGTAATTTTATCCTTTAAATAATGTAACACATGTGGCAAATGATATAGTTAATTATTGAGATAAAAGTAGATCCTGTTTGATATGACTGAGCACCCAGTCAGCATCAAAATCAGTCAGAGACACTACATTAGTATGTTTTTCAAAAGTTCAGACACTTGATTGCAAAAAAAAAAATTTAGACACTCAAATAGCAAAAACAGAAAAGTTAAGACACCAAAAATATCATTATCCCATTACTGCTCTCTTTTCATTTACATTACATTGACATTCCCTAGCCCTCTCTCTCATCTAATCATTATGGGCGATTTTTGGGGATATTACATGCCTCTTTTCTTTTTTGAATAGGCCTAATTATCTAAAAAAAATCTTAAATTTTTACATTTTTAATAATTTTAGCACATCTTTTCAAGTTTTTAAAAAATGGTATCGTACTATTAGTTTTTTAATAAAAATACTTCCCGGTTGGTTTTAGTGCTGACGTGACACCGGAACTGTCTGACGTGGCATCGGAGCTGTCTGACGTGGCATCGGAGCTGTCTGACGTGGCACCGGATATTTAAAAACCAAAAAAAAATTTCCTAACTCATCATAGCTTAATTACCTAAAAAATCCTGAACTTTTATACTTTTAACAATTTTAGCATATTCTATTTAAAAATTTAAAAAAGGGTATCGTACTATTAGTTTTTTAACAAAAACACTTTTCGGTTAGTTTTAATAGTTTTTTTAGCTGACGTGGCACTGGAGCTAATTCTCGTCCAACAAGATTGTTTTCTTCAATGGCAACTCGCCAACTTAGGCACTCGTCTCCGGCAACTGCCTGCTTGTGGACTACTTTCAGTATAGATTTTGCTAAGAAATGGTCAAGATGGGAAACCTTGGTCCACTTACAGGCACATATGGCCAAATCAAGACTAATTGCAGGAAAGTGAATTGAGTCATGTAATTAATTGTATATTTTTGTTATTAATTCTCCAATAATTCCACGCTGTTGCTAGTATTCTGCCTATAAAAACTATAGATTTGAGAGCATAGTAACAACTTACCTAATGTTTAATTGCTTAGTTAATGGGAAAATCAAATTAGAATAACTGTTGAGATATTATATAATTTTAAAAACATTTCATTGTTGATTTTCATGTAATAAAAAAAATTATTGTTTTGTTGTCTCTATTTTTGTATATTCTATTGTCTCTGTTTTTGCTTAGTATTGTTGATGTTTTGATTCCAAAAATCTCAGTTTTTCTTCTATAATTTGTTTGATTTATTAT
>CATIWK010145845.1:0-17634 GCA_949634005.1 Mallotus japonicus | reverse complement strand
CACACTTAAATAAAATTATTAGCAACTTAAATTGATTGTCAAAGATCAAAATTAGGAGTTTGATCATGCAAATGGTCAACATCCTCTTCTTCACTCAAACTTCCCATAGTTATTGACCCACCTATTCGACCCTCTCGATTCTTCAACACCAACGCTGCTCGCCGCTTGGACGACGATGATGATGCCGCCTCCTCCACCACCTCATTCAGCAAGTGAGAATAAACAAGGTCCACTGCTAGCAATCAAGTAAAATTCCAGCAAATAACCAGCAATCAAGAAAATTGATTTTTTTTTTCAGAGAAAAAAGGAAGGCAAGGAAGAGATTTGATGGAGATGTGGTGTTGTAGTGGTGGTGACGATGTTGAAGGTGAAGAAAAAAGTTTGGTAGATAAAAAGAACAAAAAAAAATTCCATGTCATCAAATGATTTCACGGAGTTGAAATCCGTTTGCTGAGAGGGGCTTAAAAAGCTCAAAAATAAAAAAACCCTAAGGTATTTGAGCCAAAAAAAAAATGGGGGGCTTATCTAGGCTTCGGAGAAAACATTAGGGGCATAAATGAACCTTATCCCTATATTCCAGAACCTGAACCTACAAATTGTACAGTGAAGTCTTTGAGTCTTTTTAATCTTTTGTCATAGATAGATGATTGACCTATTTCGACACTGGCAGCTTCATCCTTTTGAAGGCATAACATCGCATTTTCACATGCCTGCACAAGTGAAATCGATAGCTATTTATGAATCCAATAAAAGATGGAACATGACTACTAATCTAGCGAATCCGAATTCTTAGATCCTAACCAACTATTTCATCACAGTTACAATAATCACTGGATGGATAAATTAAAAACCATATCTAAATACTAAGAACAATGCAAATAATTTGATGACCATGTTAACTTAAAATTTCAATAGGCACAGTACAATTGTAATAATTCAAAGAAAAAAAAAAGGAATTCACCTATCTAGGAGTGGAATAAAAGCCATTATCGATCAACTGCTCAGCAAAATTGAGCCATTCTGTATGCGAGACCCGAAAACCTTACCAAATTGAAGACTTGATCTCCCGCAAAAGCAAGCCCTCATATTTCAGAGCTAAACAACTCTAGTAATACACATACAAAACAGATAAGCATCGATTGCTACAAATTTTGTGGCTTATAGAGAATAAATTAATAAAAAATAAAATTTAGGTTTGAAAGATGAAGATGACGATGATGCACAACACTTGCCTCCATATCCCCAATGAGAGTAAAAGCATGAACAAAGAATTCAAGAATCAAAAGCTTCTGATCAACACTTGCCTCATTAACTTCACGCAAAAAATGAGATATAGTGAGATCTCATGAACTCTCTCACGCCAATTCAGAATTCTCTTCTAGTTTAATACCCACTGTTCTTCCACCTACAATGAGTTCAAGCAAAATCCAAGTTCAGCAAGTTCAAGCAAAATCTAAGGCGAAATTCATAATTTTATCCAATGCAAAAGTGTGTTTATCGAATTGCATGATAATTAGTTGAACGGTCTGATTCCTTGGGATATTGGCCACTGCGAAAAGTTTATTTCCTTGAATTTAAGCCACAATTCTCTCACCGACATCAATCACCAATTGATTTTTCTTCGATCTGCCACCACCCTGGGACACTGCAGGCTGGTTCTCATCAGCAGCCATGGCAAGCTTCTTTCATCCCATTGTTCGTCTGATAGAAATTGGTGACGCAGCGGCAGAGCTGTGAGTGGTACGTCAGAGAATTATAATCGTGACTGAGGTGACATAGGTCTACGAAGAGAGGTGGAGGTGGAAGGGAATGCAGGAGGTCTGACTCAGCTTTAGTTATACATGTGAAAGGTTTCAAACAATTCAAAGTCTCACTTCATAGTGCGTGAATAACACGCTCACGTTTTCTGTTAAAAAGGGTGCAATGTCAAATTTTTTAGAGTGTAGGGGTGCAATATGTATTTTTTTTTAGTAGAGGGGTGAAATGTAAAAAAAATTGAGAGTACAGGGGCCTCAGGATGAGTTTCTCCAAAAAAAAAATTCTTGCTTTAGGATCTATTGTAATGTAGAAGGACTTGGCTCCCACCTAACTGAATATTTTTGTTTTGTGCTATAAAACATCTGGTAAGTGATTGCAAAGATATTGTGAATTGGTTCCTTAATTTTAATTTTATAGCATTAATATCAGCTGTATCATAAATGTGTTTAGGTGGGATTGTACATTGTAAGTTCTGCTATGAACTTTTATTTATTTATTTATTTTTTTACAATGAACCGTGGAAGATGATATTGTCGAAGAATGATAAAAAATTAAAAGATGGGTGTTATCCCATATTGGAAAGAAGAGAAAGAAGGAGGGAGGGTGTTGGTTATAAATTAAACTCTTAGCTTCCTTTGTTAAATGTGTCAATCACCACTTGCATTTGGTGTACCATTGAAAGCTGTTAGCTATATTAGTAGAGAATTTAAAAGGGAAATTCTCTTGGGTGAGAGTTAAATATTTTGTAGTGTGGTTGTAATAATTTTCCACATAGTGAATATTTTTCTCTTGGTTGTCTTTTGACAACACCCATGATTTTTCTCCATTTTGGAGTTTTCCACGTTAAATTATTGTGTGTTTCTCTCTTTTATTTTTTAAGTATTTTTGTTCAAGTTATGATCTAATGGGGTGAAGGGAATTGTTTGATTGTAAGGGGCCTATTTTTCCCAACAGTTGGTATCAGAGCCGATGGTTCGTTGACGAGCTTGAAGGCAGCATAGGAATTTCTTTAAAATTCCTAGTATGCTCTATGGTTGCAACTTTGTCCGATCTTTCACATCAGAAAAGATTTTTTAGAAATTGTTATAATCCAACGAGAGGTCCTTTAAATACTGTATTATGTTTATTGAGTGTGGTATTATGTAAGTAAGTGCAGCTAAGAAAGTTTTGTCACAAAGGCTATAATTGCCTAAGCAAGTTGGGACTTAAGTGGTACCGTTTGCGTCCCCCCATGTTCTCTTGGAAACATTCTTAGTGCATTTTGTAGACACAATTGTTCACTCATTATTCACATATGAGATCACTGTAGCAGGAAGTACTGTTCAAGTATACGAAGTACTGTGCATTGTTGAGCAAAAATGAGCTTCAGATTTGATATTGAGAAATTTGATGGGAGAATTAATTTTAGGTTGTGGCAAGTACAAGTCAAGGATATACTAATCCAGTCTGAATTGTATAAGGCCTTGAGGGGAAAGCCAACTTCTTTGTCCGAAGGGAAGGAGCCAGATAAATCTGATGACAGCAGTGTAGGCACATGAAAATCTAAGATGAGTGAAGAATAATGAGAGGAGCTAGATATGAGAGCAGCAAGTCAGATTCGTCTCTGTCTAGCCAAAAATGTTCTTGCTAATGTTGCTATATGGTCATCAACAAAGGAGCTTTGGGAAAAGCTTGAGGAAATGTACTAGGGTAAAAGTATTTCAAATAGGTTATATTTGAAGGAGCAATTTCACAAATTGCAAATGGAAGAAGGTACAAAATTTTTTTACCACCTTAGTGTACTCAATGGGATTGTTTCTGAACTGGAATCTATTGGAGTGAAAATTGATAATGAAGATAAAGCGTTGAGACTTATCTGGTCTCTTCCACCTTCCTATAAACACATATAAACCGTTTTAATGTATGGGAAAGAGAATGTGAATTTTTTAGAAGTGACAAGTAAGCTGATTTCTGAAGAAAGAATGCTGAAAAATGTAGAGAGCAATTCTTCTGAAAGTGTAGCATTGTCGGTTTATGGAAATAGGAAGAAGAATAAAGGCTCCAAATGGAAAATTATCTGTTGGGGATATGGGCAACCTGGACATGTAAAGAAGGATTGCAAAAATGGTGGAGCTAATTTGGCTAATAGCTCCAAAAGTCATGCTACTAATGCGGTCGTCTTTGAAGAATGAGACGATGAACTTTCTATATAAGGAAATATATATATACTTATGGCATGAGAGCTACTAACTGAGTTGCCATGAAAAAGGATGTATGATAGGTAGCATGTCCACAGTTTACACACGGGCATTGGTTGACAGTTGATGCAAGGTATGTGGTGGAATTGATGTCGATGGCTATTGAACTTCCTAGAAAGTCAACATTGGAAGTTGCACCATAACTTATTAGTAGTTTTTTGACATAAACTGGCCGAGGTGAAAATTCTTGGAGTTGGTGAATTCCAAGTGTGTAGACTCTTAAGGTGGAGTATGGCAATTCTTATTTTTCAGAATTGAGACTGTCATAATTGATGGTGTTATTGAGGTAGCTGTTGTTCTTTTAATTTTTTAATCATGGTGGAGATTTGTTGAAATATGATGAAAAAATTAAAAATGGATGTTATCCCACATTGTTTTGTTGTAGAAGTTGGAAGAGTCCTTAGGCTATAAAAGGACTTCTCCCCCTCCTTTGTTAAGTGTGCAATCACCACTTGTATTTGGTGTACCATTGAAAACTATTAGCTATACTAGTAGAGAATTTAAAGGGAAATTCTCTTAGGTGTACTTGAGCTTTTGGATATGTGTGAGAGATAAATATTTTGTAGTGTGGTTGTAATAATTTTTCACATAATGAATATTTTTCTTTTGGTTGTCTTTTGACAACGCCTCGTAGTTTTTCTCCATTTGTGAGTTTTCCACTTTAAATTATTGTGTATTTCTCCCTTTTATTTTTTAAGTATTTTGTTCATGTTGTGATCTAAAGTTGTGAAGGTATTTGTTGGATTCTAAGGGGTTAATTTTTCCCAACAGTTGCTCCCACAACAATAATCGACTAGGGATATTTAGATTAGAATTCAAGTATCACCTAAGAATTTTACTATCAAGTCACGTACTTGATGATCTTAGCAGAATTAACTAATTAAGGATAATACTAGAATTAGCCAGTAATAATGTTATTAAAATAGAAATATGACAAAGTTAAAGTATGATCATTACATAATTAGCCTAGGGCATAACACTAACAATTCTATCCTCAACTATAGACCAACTATCAATCTAATCCTATTTTCAAAGTCATTTCAATTTGCTCTTCCAACTTTTTAAGTTGTGCCAAATCTATCCAGATGATAATAAGTGTGTGCCAGATCTGACGTGACCATCTTACATGACATAAGAGCGTCTGACATGGCAAAAAAAAAAAATTAAAAACCTAAAACTCACCATTTTACACTACCAAAATGGTGTCACTTTGCTTTTTATTGTGTTGTAATTTTAATTATTTTTGACATTCATTACTGTGTTGTAATGTTAATTGCTTTTTATAGTTTGTGCATTTTTTCATAAGTTTGTGTTAAGCTCTTATTTCTTGGTTGTAATTTTTTTGCAGAATTCTGTGTGACTATTTTATATGGCATGATGAGTGGGTGAAAGAAAGGAGTCTGTTATTGTTGAATCAGTAGAGAAGGGTCAATGGGAGAAAGAAAGGTTGAAAGTGATGTTTATTAGCACTTTGAACCAATGTAAAGCGTGTTTTTTTAAAACAATTAGGTTTGCCCAATTTCAACCCAAAGTGACACCGTTTTAAAAAGAAAAGTGACACTGTTTTGGCAGTGTAAAACGGTGAGTTTTAAGGTTTTTTTTGCTATGTCAGACGCTCTTATGTCACGTAATTGCCACGTCAGATCTGACACACGCTTATTGTTGTCTAAATAGATTTGGCACAACTCACTTTGAAAATAAGATTAGATTGATAATTGGTCCAAAGTTAAGGATAAACCAGATCATTTTCCCTAAATAGTATAGAGGTTTACTCTGAGGTTTAATGATATTACACACAAAGTTTTAGGAGTGAATAATGAAATATAAGGTTTGTCATAATAAGATCAGTTATAAATTTAATTTTTGTTACCATAATTTTTTAGTTATAATAAGATTAATATTAGAGTATATATATAGTAGTGTTTTAGTTGAAAAATAATACTAAATAATTATTATATTATTATATTTTAAAGTTTTTAAAAATAAAATTTTTAATGGTTTGAAAGAAATATTTGAGTGATTTAAGGTAGAAAAATATGTATATATAAATACTTTTAGAATTTGAGTAGTATTGTGATATGTATAATAGTGTTTTAGTTAAAAAATAATATTAAATAAATAATTTTTGTTACCATAATTTTTTAGTTATAATATGATTAGTTTTTAAAATTATTAAATTAATATTAGAGTATATATAGTAGTGTTTTAGTTGAAAAATAATACTCAATAATTATTATATTTTAAATTTTTTAAAAATAAAATTTTTAATGGTTTGAAAAAAATATTTGAGTGATTTAAGGTAGAAAAATATGTAATATATAAATACTTTTAGAATTTGAGTAGTATTGTGATATGTATAATAGTGTTTTAATTAAAAAATAATAATAAATAAATATGGTAAATATTTTATTTTTAATAAAAAATTAGGATTTTTAATACTTTGACACATTAGTTTTTTGAATGAATACTTAAATATAAAGATAGACACTTGTCAAATTTTTGGTTTAATAACTTTAGAGTTAAGAATTTAATATATATATATATATATATATATATATATATATATATATATATATAGATATAGATTTAGTTTTTTGATGAATGTATATCATTTAATTTAAAATATATATTATAATGAATATAATATATATTTTAAATTTATCATGTGTATGAATAAAAAAAGTTAGATAGTCATTAAAAATTTTAATATGGACTCATCAAAATTCCTCTAAATGTAAGTTTTTTTTTTTAAAATTTTTTATGGCAATTGTTTAAAAAGGTTTTGCTGTGCAATACAAATTTTGTGCAGAAATAGGATGCTTCAATGGTGTGTGTGGGCAAGAAATGCATTCTGTTTTTTTTTTTTATTTAATTAGATAAAAATTTATATTTAATATCGACAAACTAAATGAAATTAACTTTTACAATAATAAAGGATATTTCTTTCAAAATAATACAGAATGAAACACAAGGATTATGACTTATGCTGTTTCCATTGTATTTGCAGGTTGGCTGGTTTACTACATTTATATAAGTTGTAACAATCTTAACATATGATTTTCTCATAATATTGTTTATTTCTTGATCATACCATATCTCTGTGCATCCACAAAAATAATATATAGTTTCAAAAAACAAAAATAATATACAAGGATTTGTAAATATAGATTGTACTCAAATGTCTTTTTTGTAGCATTTAATTTAAAAAAAAAATTACAAAATTGTAAAATGAAAATAAGCCATTAATTTTTTTTTTAGAGCAAATTGAAGTTTATTGTTGTTGAATTAATTAAATATTATTTTGATTGAATTTATTCTCAATGCTACTTGATTTTTTTTAACCGAAAAAAGGGACGCAATATCGAACATTTGATCTGTACATGTCTTGAAAGAAGATGCCCACTAAACTGTTCAACTTTCAGCATGCAAATTGATTTTGTTGGCATTGAATTAATTAAATGTTATCTTCACTAAGCTAAGGTTATTTAATTTTTATTTAAAAATTAGATCGAAAATTGAAATCAATATTGGATATGGTGGTTAAATATTAGGATATCTCAATCAAGCATTTTCAACATTCTCTCTTGTTGGCAAAGATATTCTCCCACATCTGCTCTACAGCTCTACTAACAAGATCAAGAAAAACAGAAATTCCCCATCAAATGGGACAAGATTAGGACACACCATCCCTTACCTAATGGCACCCCACAGATAAGTGCACTGTAAGCGACTGTTCTCCTTTCTCCAGTCACATGTACTAAATTATAGATAAAAAATTTATGTTTTAATCAAAATTAAACCTCTCCCTAAATGGATTTTTTCTGTTAATTGAGAAGTCATACGATTTAAGTATTAATGCAGTGTATATTAGAGGCAATTATAAATTAAAAACAATATAATTCAAATCTCATGCCTAAAATGCCTTAAAAAAAAAAATTAATTTCTCAATGAGCGAGTTTTTAGAGGCAAGTTTCTTGCATAGCTTTGAATAGCAACCACTTAAACCATTTTCAGCTCATGCTTTTTAAGGTGAGTTTTACCTCTTATTTGATTTAATTTTATTAAATAATTCATTTCATTTTCAAATGAATTTTAAATATAATCATTTGTAAATAAATTTTAAATTCATTTGAACTAAACTCATTTCATCAATAAAAATATATTTAGTGTTAAACAATTCCACAAAATTAAGAAGTTAAAATTGCAAATGAATTTTATAAAATTTTCATTTTAACCAAACACACACTTACATTTGCCTATAAATTTCATAAAATTTTATAAATTTTATTTGAATCAAACATAGTCTTGAAGATAATGGCTTCAATCCCGCTCTAAAACATTTTGTATAAATGAATAGCGCAACATCAAATCTGGTGTGCACTATTCATCCATCCAAAGCTGTTTTTTTTTTTATTTTTAATATTTTTTATATTAGTTTTAAATATTTTTAAATAAAAAATTTTTATTTTAAATTTTTATTTTTAAATAATTTTTATAAATAAAAACTATATTAAAAATAATATATTTTTAAAATATAAATAGTAAATTTGTCTTATGATTAATTAAAAAAATAACTTATTAATTTTTAATAAAATTAATACATAATAAATTAATAAAATATATTTTTATTGAATGAACCTATAAAAAATATATAAATATAGGTGTAATGTTTTAAATTTATAAATAATATATAACTATTAAAAATAATATAAAATAAGATATAAAAAGATTTATGTGGATAATATTTTTTTTGAAATTAAAAATGAAGTAATGATTTTGAAAAAAAGAAATAATGGAATGAATTGAAAAAATAAAATCATTGTATTTTAGTATATAGAGTTGGAGATGCCTTAACATTTTTTTTACAATGTCACAAAGTACACTATGTTACTGTTATTTGTAATACAACAAAAGACACATAACATAAAGATTCAAGCTAGAGTAACTCCAACCATGAACACAAAAATGGACTCTGTTTTACACTAAAATGCAGTTTCTATAATAATTTTCCTCCAATCCATTACACTATTTTTAATTAAAAAAAATCTCTGTTTATTCTTTTTGTATCTCATTTTATAATATTTATATATTTATATATTTATCACATTACATCCATATTAATATTCTTTTTTACAAATTCATCCAACAACAATATATTTTATTATTTATTAAATATCAAAAATTAATAAAGTAATTATTTTTGTAATTATACGTCATGTTTACTATTTATATATTAAGTATATACGAATGAAAATTAAATATTACATTTAAAGATCAATAATAAAAATTGGGCATCTTTTATCCTTAATTTGTTTATATCGAGCAATGAATATTCTAATGTTTTAGTGTTGTACTCTAAAAATATTAGCTTTAATGAATGTAGTTTTAATGTTAAATTATTTAAGTTTATTAAATAAATTTTTAGCATATATATATATATATATATATATTTTTTTTAAATTTATTTAAAAAAATATTGTAAAAAATAATTTAGAACTAAATTGTATAAAAAATATGTATATACAATAAAATGTCGGATTAAACTGAATAGTTTAAAAGTTGTGGATGAATTAAAAAAAAAAAAATTAAAACGCAAAATGTGTTTGGTGAACAGTGCACCTCAAATGTGAATTTGCACTGTTCACCTCACCCATTTTGGTGGGCAATATGAGTATTGATTGGAGCCGAAACACTCATTTCCGCACCAAAATGGTGTGTGATTGGAGATGGCCTTAGGTCACTTCAGTCCATGTCACTTGTGGGTTTTCCTTTCCTTTTGCAGTTGTTACCTACAAAAGGCATGAATTCTAGGCACTGATCTAAAATATAGCCCATAAGATCACTAGCCCATGTTCTGATCCTACTGTCACAATCAAGCAGAATCTTCCATGGGACCAACATGAGCCCACATCTTGCTACGTGTCCCACACTCCAGTCCCCTCGACCCCTGCTGCATGCCAGAGTTTCTTGATCATCAGGATGCTTATGTTTGCATCCACTTCTACTACTGCTTATTTACTGCTGTCCTTTCTCTTTCTCAAACCTAAAAAAAAATCCACTCAACATTCTGTTTGTTGCTGTTTCTTCTAATTCTGAAAGTGAAAGATCACTTTTTTTTTTTTCTTTTGCCTTTGTTATGTTTCTTGTAAGAAAAAAAAGTACAAAAGTTACAGAACAGAAAGGCTTAGTTGTTGTCTTAAAATAGAGCCCAGAACATTATTTTCCTTTGGTTAATCGTGTCTTTAGGAACTACCCAGATCCGGAATTCTCTCACTTTTGTTGCTGTTTGGATTCTTCTCTTGTGAATTTGTTCTCTTTTTTTTGTCTCCAACTCACATTGCTAATCCAAATTTATCTTTTTGATCAGTTGTTTTTTTAGCATTGGTTTGAGTTGCTGACCAACTTCTTTTTGTCTGGCCTTTACAACAGAATTTTCTGATTATAGAAAAATTTGTTAGCTTGACAGAAACACTATCCTTATACATTATTTATTCTAAGTCTGTTTTCTGCCATTTCTGAGCTGTTGGTTTGGTTTTTTTTTTTCTTCAATTTCTCTGCTTTTTCATGGTACATTTTGTATCTCTTCCTAATTGGGGATCTGGGTTCTTGTTGTTCTAGCAGATAGCCACATTTTGTTTTATGTTAATGAATTGTGTTGCTTTTGCCAGTGTTCTTTTGTTTTGGAGATCTGGGTTCTTGTAAATTCTCAAAACAGGCTTCTGGGATCGAAGAGATTTTGCCATTTCTTGAGAGATTGCCATTCGTTTTCTTTATTTGATGATCGGGTTCTTTTTATTTAAAATTTTATATCAAGAATTGGAACTTTCAAGTATTGCATTGATTGATGATATCCATGTTTTGACTGATGATTTTGGGGCTTAATGCTGGAAGGAATTGAATCTATTAGAACCATATACTGTGTCAAGAATCAAGAAACTCTGGATTGGAATTATGGGCTGCATTTGCTCGAAAGGACCTCGAGCAAATGATTATATACAAAACAATTGCTCAAGCAAAGACACAACTAAATCCGGCAAGCATTCAGTCTCTTCTTCCAAAGGAGATGAACTTATAGAACAGGTTGATGGCAGTGGCAATGATGCCACAGCCAGTTTGATATCAAATCAACCCAGAAATAATAATGGAGAATCCACCTCTGTATCATCTGACGATGAGGATAAGAAAAAATCTGCAAAGGCCAACCGTCAAAGGGCGTCTAGGATGTTGAGTTTGAGTCCTGGAGAAAGAGGAGCACAAGTTGTTGCTGGTTGGCCTTCTTGGCTGACTGCTGTGGCTGGAGAAGCCATTAACGGATGGGTTCCTCGAAGGGCAGAATCATTTGAAAAGTTGGATAAGGTCAGCTTTCTGTTTGTACTTTTGGCAGCTCATATTTGTGGTTTTGTTTGGCTGTTTCTCTTTTGTCCAATGTCAATTGTAGTCGGTTGCATAAAAGCAATATTTTGCTTGTCAATGCTCATAATTTAATATCAGTTTTTGGAATAAATATTTTGTTGTCTAAAATAATGAATTGTGCTCAAGGCTTCTTTAATTGTGCTTAAATGATGTAAAATGCCTTATTTCGGTGATTTTTATGTCTTTTAGATTAGTTAAATTCTTGGATATTATTTTGAGAACACTGTTTGGTTGTACTTGAAAGAAAGTCAGGGTGAAGTTTAAATGCATTGATAATTCAGATATATTGGAAATATGTCTTTAGTTTTTGGAAGTTTCATTACTTCTGTGAACGGACATAATTCGCTTATGAATTTGTCTTGCCTTATGTACTTTAATAATCTTGGAAAGGCTTTGTTTTGTTTTGTTTTTTTTTTCCACTGGAAGTTTTGAGTAAAAACTTTTGCTTGTGTGGAAATGGCTTCTTTACAACAGATGTATATTATTAAATATGTAGAAGGTAAACAGGAAAGGGAAAAAATCAATAAGTTCAGTTAGCCAAATACGCCTGACCTTTAATCCATTGCTCAGCCCTTTTAAACAGAGAGATTAACCCTAAGGTTTGATTTTCTGTGTCACCATTAGACAATCAAGTCCTTTTTCATTGAATTATTGGTTTTGTTTATACAGTTCATATGTGTGTGTGTGTGTGTGTGTTTGAGTGCATGTTTATGTCCTTTTATATAAAGTAAACTTTCTTTAGAATTATTTCAGGTTGGACAAGGAACTTACAGCAGTGTGTATAAAGCCCGTGATCTTGAAACAAATAAAATAGTTGCATTGAAGAAGGTTAGATTTGCTAATATGGATCCAGAAAGTGTTCGTTTTATGGCAAGAGAAATAATTATTTTGCGCAGGCTTGATCATCCAAATGTCATGAAGCTTGAAGGACTAATTACTTCAAAAATGTCTGGTAGTTTATACCTAATATTTGAATATATGGAGCATGACCTTTCAGGGCTTTTGGCAACACCAGGAATTCAGTTCACTGAAGCACAGGTTCTTGCTTATTCCCAGTTGATTTTAAGTGCTAGACAATTAGTTGAGAACATATCGTAGTTTCACTATTTATGCAAATGTTGGAAGTCAGACTTACTTCATTATTAGGATATGCAATCACGTCCAATCATTCCCTAAAAGAAAGTTGTAAAATTTGGTATCATCCCTATCTCATTCTTAACTGACTAAAAAGCATCATCAGTTGCAATTAAGTGTAGAATCGAAGAAACATTAACTTTGTTTTAATCCTTATACTGGGGGAGGGGGAAGGAATATTATACTTGCTATTATAGTTTCGGTTGAGAAAAGCACTATCTGGAATGTTGATTAGTGGAATCAAAAGATAATTATATAGATAGATTTGATATGCATTAGTTTTGAAACATCAAAAACAAATAATATAGCTGTTTCAAATGGCTTGTTGCAAAAATATTTGGAGGTTGCTTTTTGAAAAAAGTTGTTTCATTCTCAATTTCAAATAAACATAAGAAGTTTGTTTGTGAAATTTATTGTTGCAAGAATAGCAGAACTGGGAACTAGGAAATCAGAAAGCCTCCTTAGTTACCACGGTCTAGTTCAGGGAATTGAGCTTTCTGCACAACATGCATTGTGCTTGGTAATTTATGACATATTTAAAAATGTTCGGAAGTCTTTCTATTGAACTGATGGGAAGGAGAAAGAAGAAAAAAACTAACAGATTGAGGAGAAGCAGCTAGCGAGTCCCATGCTCTTCATTACTCTTCTCTGTTTCTCTCCTTTCCAAAGACTAACTGAATGCAAATGGAATGATAATTTCATCGTATTTGTTGCTTTTTTCTTTTTATAGTGCATCCTCATCAAATGTTTTCTGTTTCTTTTTCTCTCTTACCATTGTAGATTGAAATATCAGGTTTGTTGCTGATTTATTACTTCTGTTCAAATATTCTTTTGTTGGCCTGATTCTTTTCAAATGTTCTTAAGTTGGTTTGTTTCTTTTATTCTGCAGATTAAATGTTATATGAAACAATTACTTCATGGACTTGAGCACTGCCACAGTCGTGGGGTTTTGCACCGGGACATCAAGGGGTCAAATCTTCTGATTGACCATAATGGCAATCTTAAGATTGGTGATTTTGGGCTGGCAACCTTTTACTGCTCACCTCAGAAGCAGCCTCTAACAAGTCGCGTAGTAACATTATGGTACAGGCCCCCTGAACTTTTGCTTGGTTCCACAAGTTATGGAGTTTCTGTGGATCTTTGGAGCACTGGTTGCATTCTTGCAGAATTGTTTTCTGGGAAGCCTATTATGCCTGGACGAACAGAGGTAACTTTTATCAATTATTTATTGGTTGTGAAAAGTTGGGATATTGAGTTTATTTGTAAATTTTTTTTATCCAAAAATGTTTGCAATGTTATGTAGAAATAGAATAATTAATAACCGAGCACATTCTTATGCATTACGAAAGCATGTGAATATCTATATAACAGAATCCCCATCGTCGCTGTTATCTTTTTGACACAAGTGATTGATCCATTCTTTTGCAAGATCTCTTTCAGCAGATTTTTAGGCCAAAAAAAATTCAGTTGAGTGCCATTGCAGATTATTGTTTGGCAGTCCTGTAATATGATGATAAAAAAACTAGAGGTCAGCGGCATTTTAGAAGCAATATCTCTTAGGTGAACAGCTCATTGTGTGCTCATCTGATTTTACATAATTTTACATGTGCCATATACCAGAAAAGGGTTCTAGATGTAAGAGCAGCATGATAAAATCTTGATGCTATGCATGGCATGACTTATGTACATACCTGTTGTTACAGTTAATAGGTTCCTGATGTCTCTATGCCAACATTAGTAACAAAGTTTAAACCCAGTCGTCCCCAATCGTCCAATTACTTATTCAAATTTACAAAGGCTAATCATGTTATTTGTTTTTAGCGTGTTGGCTATCTGTCATGTTCTATGGTTCTAGCCCATTGGGTGGCCAAAGTCTATTGATAAATGTGGCCAATGGAAGGTTTATTAGAATGTGTTGGATGGCTATTCGAAATGTACAACTACTTGTTCTTGTTGGCTGCTTTTAGCCAACTTTGTTCAATATATTTGACTATATGCTCACATTGCATGGGAGAGCAACAACTATTACCTGTAACAGCTGTTTCTGAATCTGAACCTACAAATTTAACAATTAAATTGTCATTGCAAATATGAGATATCTTGGCTGAATTGAATTGTGTGGGTGTTCTAGATGACATTACATTGATTTGGTGTCAAGATCTTATAAATTACCTATCATTTGTAGGTGGAGCAACTGCATAAAATTTTCAAACTTTGCGGGTCACCATCAGAAGAATACTGGAAGAAATCAAAGCTGCCACATGCAACTATTTTTAAACCTCAACAACCCTACAAACGTAATGTTGCTGAGACATTCAAGGACTTTCCTTCATCTGCTTTGGCTCTTTTGGATGTGCTTCTTGCAATAGAACCTGAGGACCGTGGAACAGCTAATTCAGCACTTGGTAGTGAGGTAAATCTTAGTTCCTATTGCATAAAGTTTTTAATTCTCAAGTGTAACCTTGAAATTTTTTTTTTTTTCCTGCTTTCTTTAGTTCTTCACAACAATGCCTCTTCCTTGTGATCCATCAAGTTTGCCCAAGTACCAACCAACCAAGGAGTTTGATGTGAAGTTTCGTGATGATGATGCTAAAAGGTAAAATCACTAATTTACTTCCTTGCCTCTTCTCTTTATAAGATCTGGAAATGGCTTTGTAGCCTGTGTTGACAAGGGGAAAAAAAAAAGGTTAAAGCAGCTGCTTTTCTTTGTATTTCTGAAAGAAAAACGATCTCTTAATTGTTTTAGCTCAGGTCCAAAGGCATCTTTTATGATTTATTTCTGATAAAGCATGCAAATAAAAAAAAAAGGCATATAAATTGATAGCAGTCCTGAAATTCAAATGGAAAAAGCAAAGAGGTACTAGGAGAATGGAATAGGGGAGACTTCTTAATTTGAGTGGTGAAACGAAATTTATTTTTTCCACATGTTCTTTATGATACCACCTAATTATCATTTGGAATCCAGGCGGAGAGGACAGGGGGGTAAGGGACGTGCACACGAATCAAATAGAAAGAATTCGAAAGGAACTAAAGCTGTGCCAGCACCAGATGCCAATGCAGAGTTGCCAGCATCCATACAGGTAATTGAGACCTTGCACATCCATAATTACATTCTCATACATTTAATGCATATAAAGGACTAGTTTTTTAGATAATGGTTTATCTTTATTTTATGCTTAATACAGAAGCGGCAAGGGCAGTCTAACCCTAAAAGCATCAGTGAAAATTTCAACCATGAAGGAGATGGTGGTTCTGGCTTCCCTATTGAGCCTCCAGGAGGAACTGCAAGAAATGTCAATTCTCATTCTGGGCAGTTAATGAATCCTACAGACTTCAGATCTTCACTTGGTAGTAATGCTAGTGAGAAAGAGGCTTTCAAGGCTTCTGGCCAAGCATTTTCTTCTCCTAAGAAGACTGAAGAATCAGGAACCCAAAGATCTTTCATTCAACGGGGAGCAGCCCAGCTATCCAGATATGCAAATTCTGTTGCAATGAGAGGTTGTTCAAACTTGGATAGTGGCAGTGCAACTACTGGAAATCCACACTGGCCAGAGGATCGTTATGATCCTCGATATAACCATCTGGATGATTCCTCCCACCATTTATTGGGGAGAGCAAAGTTCTCAAATAAGGAGCGGCCTGGTTTGGAATCTGCAGTGGTAAAAAAACTACTGAACTATGTTGCTTAAATGTTACTCCTTCATTGTCATATCGATGGCTTGGAGTTATGTGCTGATCACTTGCTTTTGCCTGTGACCTCAGGGTTTCTTTCGAAAGAAAAGTCGTATGCACTACTCTGGACCATTGTTTAGTGCAGGAAGAAACATTGAGGAGATGCTTAGAGAGCATGAAAGACAAATCCAGGAAGCTGTTCGCAAAGCACGTTTGGACAAGACCAGCAAAGCCTATAATGGAGTTGAACAGGAATCACTATTATACTATGGTAGAAATGGCAGGTGATACTGGAGTCGAAACTGATTATTTTTACAAGAGCATTTGCAGAAAGACGTAATCATCAGTTATTCCTTTTTGGAATCTTATGGATCTCAACATGGGAAGAGACTCAACTTTCAAGGATTTTTTTTTAGGGTTTCATCCATCAGATAGTTCTTCATCACCAAAATGACATCCAAAGCTTAGAATTCAGAGAAGTGGCTAGTTTGAAAAACCATTTGAATCCATCACCATAGTGTAGGGTAAAATGGTGTTTCTTGCAATGCAAAGGTCAGTCATTTGATGCCCAAAGAGGGACAATCTCTCTTTGCTTTTGGCATCATTCTGTTTCCAAGTTATAGTTTGTACAGCTGAAATGAAATCTGGCTCATGTTATGCTCACTTTCAATCAAATCATTGCTTAAATCAGCTTCTTACTCTAAATACATAGTTGCAGCTTATTGTTATTTGTTTTATGTTACTATTTCATGTACCTTGAGATGGTCTTGACCATGCACTTATCAAACAGCTAGGGGTGAGCATCGAGCGGGTTCGGGTTAGAAAATAACAGAACTGAGCGGGTTACGGTTACTTATATCTCACACCGAACCGTACAAAATCGGATGAAGGAACCGACGGTTCGGGTTGCTAAAATTAATCGGGTTAATCGAATTGGTTTGACGGTTTTGGGCCTGACGTTGGCCCTTATAATTTGGGCCACATAAACTAAAAAATATATATATATATCATTAAAATGGGTCTTAACCCATTAGCGTTTTACATGACCCAAAGCTTACAAAAATATAGCTCCAGGTCCAAAATAATATTCATATTTTCACCTGATTTCCTATGCAATTACAGGTAAATATAATACAAAAAATTTCTGCTTTACACTTAGAAGTATTAAACGATTTTGCTATGCTATACTGCTATTGACAAAAAATCCCTTGTATAAGCAGAAGAATAGCCTTCCAAAAACATTAAGGCATTCCATTTGTAATCCACCAAAAAGTTAACTTGCAAAAAATAAGAAAAAAAAAAACAAAATCAGTATGCTGATATTAGTAAGGAGTTAGTAATGAAGGAATTTTGAGGCTCGGGATATATGTGTGAAATCATAAGAAGAATGATAATGTTTAATTTCTGGGGCAGCTGCAAT
>CATIWK010145842.1:0-17612 GCA_949634005.1 Mallotus japonicus | reverse complement strand
GTTTATATACCAGCCTATTAACTAAAACGACGTCGTTTTAGTAATACCCAAATATCGGAAATTCGGGCGGGTCGGGGAATAAAATACCTCCCCCGACCCGTCACCCGAAACCCGGATAACCAACTACCCATCACCCGAACCGATCATCTCAGCATTTCGGAAGCCGAACCGGATCACTAACTGGGGTCGGGTCGGTCCGGATATTCGGATTCAGGTGGGTCTTGCTCACCCCTATTTGTGGGGATGAATATAGGCAGAACAGCTAACAAGACACAATAGTCTTGATTGGACAGGTCAATGGCTCCACTTACATACTTGGCATTTACTCGTTGATAGTGACAATTCTTTCCACGCCAATTTAAAAATTCTATGGACAAATGGTCAACTAGATCCTTCAACTAGACTATTCGGATCACCTAAGTTGAATTTGAATTTTTTCAAAAATTGAGCCCATTATTTCTATTTTCCAGTCTATTAAACCCAATTCTTTGGCCCATGCGCGCGTGGTATGCACCCAATTAAAAAACACATTTAAAAAGATTTTTAATTAATAAAAAAGTAAGTAAAAATGAAAAACGTATTTTGTTTACCTAATTTTCTCCCAAAAAAAAAATGAAAAACGTGTGAATTCTTTATCACCGCCGCTGCTATTCTTTGTTAGCCTGCAAATAACCTAATTCTCTAACCCCAATTTTCTCCTTAAAAAAAAATAAATTCTAACACTGCAAATCTTCATCACCGCCGATGTCCTTCATCTCCACCTCACCCTCACCACCTCTGCTATTCTTGTCCACCCACAACTTCATCACCACCTTTTTTTTTCCTCTTATCACTGCCACTCTCCATCACCTCCACCCTTGCAATTCAATGCCAGTCAACAATAAAAGTCCAAAACATTAACGAAAACCAGAGTACCAAGTACCCAGTTATAGATCATGGTGCTGGTTTCAGTTTGTGTTTTTGTGTGTCAAAAAGAATTCTTTCATGTTCTTTGGTTGCGAAGGAGATTTGCTTTTTTGAGGTAGGTTGATCTTCACTCACTATAAATATTTGGAAATCGTCCACCAAAAATTTTTGTTTTCATTAAAGAATTTGAGTAGGCCATTGAGCCCTTAGGTTGCCTCAAAAGGATGATAATCGGGTCTTGTTCTGAATTTTGGCAAAGAGCAAATTTTTTTTTTTTAAATCTGTGGTGGAGAAGAAAAAAAAAAGAAAGGGATGATAATTGGATCTTGTTCAGCAGTATTTTCCTTTGTGTTCAATCCGACTTCTTCGGTTAAACAGAGATTGATGGATGCTCTGGATTTTTATTGTTGATGAATATTTTATGGGTTAAGATTTATGCTATTTTTTGAAAAATTAGATCAAAATTTTTGTTGTTTCTATTAGAAAATTAAATCTTGAAAATTTGTTTGCTATGCTTCACATTTTCTATATGTGTCCTATAGCTCGTGCCACTTGGGAAATTTCAGGTTTGTCTATTCCTAGCAGTAATTCAGAGGATTTTTTCACTTGGTTTAGCAGTGTACTTCAATTTTGTGTTGAGGATGATCTTTGCTTGGTGTGTATAGTAATTTGGAGCCTTTGGCAAAGCAGAAATTCATTAGTGTGGCGCAATGTTCAGGAATCAAGTTCTCGCATTAACTGTGGTTTTAGAAGTGAATAATCTTTCTCATGCTGCTCCGGAAGTTGGCTTAATTACAATGGACTGTATTGTTTTAATCTTTGATTTCCAGAATGTGTCCCTCAAGTTTGTCAAACTTCTGGTTTTGATATTCGCTATTAGGATGATAGACCCCAATCTGCATTCTTGATGTACTTATTTCTGATTTATCTTCTTAATGAAATTTGTTCAAAACCCGCAAGGGCACGGATTGCAAATTGTAGTACAAAAGATATCGTTCCCATGAGTATTGAATATTGAGTACTAATATTTTTACTTATAATCTTAGTTAGAAAATCGAATAAAAGTGATTTAGAAAATAAAATATAAATCTAAACAAATTAAACTAAAATAAAATCAAATAATTAAAATATAGAGCTTAGATTTAGTTTCACTTTTCCAATCAAATCATGAATATATAATTATTAAACACCTTGATCACAATTAAGGGTAATTGTTCTAAAATACCTAAAGACTCTCTCGAGTTCAATTAAGCATGTTAAGATTAAAGTTTAACCTACTCTCGTGGTTAAGAAATTAATCAAAACTCATTAAGTTCCTTAACAATTAGTTTACTACCGTAGACCCTGCCTACTGTCATGGTACCCCGAAGAGCTCGCATACTCTCGTGGTCGAGTGGTCTAAGTCCTATGAGTCTTAAGTTGATAAATTCCCCTAACTCTCGTTGGTTAATCTACCCATAAACATGCAATCAAATAGGCCTGGAATGATAATAAGACATTAAGCTCAACTCATAGAATAGCTACTCCTAACCTAAACCCTAAAAGAGTTTAGCCAAACATGGCTTTAAAAAGAACGAAGAAGAAGAAGAATAGATAAAACTCGTTTAAGCGTCGCTTCAATCTTCAATCCTTGTTAAGCTCTTCAATTTGCCTTCTTGGCGGCAGGCTTCCCCCCTTGATAATTGTTCTCTTGTATCCCCTTTTATAGGAAAAGTCTAATGGAAAACCTACTTGGACTTGAATTCCCAAGCTTCTACCAAAAAGGAATATTTTTCTACCTGACATGGCTTCTAGCACGACCGTGTGGCATGTTGTGTCAAATTACAAGTTGAAGTCTAGATGATCACATGGTTTTAGACATGGCCGTGCTCAATACTGTGTCGAATTATCTTCTTTTCTCCTCACTTGGCAGATGGCAACACGGTTTGGCTCATGGCCTTGATGAAGGCGTGTCACTCTGCTTTGCTCAATCCATTGCTTGACGCGATTTTGGCAAACCGTGTTATATGTCATATTGACTCAAATCCTTGCTCTTCTTGGATTTCCTCTTTAACTTAACTACAAAAAGGGAAAATTAATTAACATCAAACAAAAACTCCTTAAAATATGCTTTAAATAATAAAATCCTAATTATAATACTAACAGTAATATATATCCTATTTAACCTTATATTCTACCCAAATTATTCCAATTCTCATTCAATAATTCATTAAAATTCAACTTAAATACATGTAAATATTATACACATCACTTTACATCTTTTCTCTAAGAATCAAAGCTGGAAATTTCTAGTTCTTTTCATTGATTAGAATAGTTGATGTTTTGAAAATTGAGAACAGAAGGCTTCCATTCCAGGGGGTTTTTATTATTTAGTTTGCTTGTTATTTCAATTTTAATTCAGTAATAATGATTTTCTTTTCTCTTTGTTCATCATCTTCTCTTCTACTCAACATCTGTGGCTAGATCTTCTAGTTAGGATTCTTGAATCAATTCAACCATGTGATCAATAGGTTTTAATCTAAGTTACTGAACATAGTTCATTAGTTATTGTTGTGCTTAATGTCTTCAATGGATTGGCCACCCTTTGTTTGAATCTAGATAATGAGATTTGATTGAGAAATAGGTTTCATCGAGAAAAAGAAATAACCTGTTAATTGTCTATCTAGTTGAGAGACACTTAGATAGTTACTAATGTCAAAGAGTTGAGCTTTAAATTGAATATAATGAACACTTGATTAGTGAGAGCTATAAAAATTAAGTACTAGTTATATTCAATTAATCATAGGTTTGTCTGAGAGGAAGATCTGTGATTTTTAGGGTTACTTGCATAATGAACTATGGTTTGAATTAACTTAGAGATTAATTTTATCTTTAAAAAGGTTGAATTGAGTTCAAGAACCCTAGCATTTTTTTTAGATTGTGATTTTTTTCATTAGTTTTAATTTGTTTAGTTTACTTTATTTCAAAAATCATTTCTCGGTGTCTAGACAAACAAACACTTTGAGTACAATCTCTGTGGGACGATCTTTATTTATTACTTGCACGATTCCGTACGCTTGCAAATTTCACACACCAAATTTTTTACCATATTGCCAAGGATTGCCAAAATTGATACTGTCAAGTAACTTGTGTTGTTTATATATTAAAATATAATGTTTTATTATATATATATATATATTTGATTAATAATTTTTTTATATATATATAATTTATTAAAAAGATATATTAAAATATAATATTTTATTATATAAATAAAATTTCATGATATCTATATCAGTTTTGGAACATTTTACGATCAACAACTTTTATAATCTTATTAAATAATTAATATTAATTAGCTATTAAAATTATCTGTTATCAATTAACTACCAACAGTAGTGTTACATTAGTTAAATAGAGTGATAGGCCCTAAATTGAAGTACTCTTGGCAATTAATACAACTTTTTTTCGAACAATAATTAATACAACTAGTGTATTTATCTTTCTTTTGTTTTACACGATAGAAAACTCTCTTTTTCTTAATAATTAATTCCATTAAAAAATTTTAAACTTCATATAAATATATCCTAAACATAAAATTTCAATTTTGAATTATTCACATGAATGAAATGATTTTACTATCGACAAATAAAATTAGTAAGAATATATAATAGAAAAAAATATAAATTTAGTGTCTGAATTTTTTAATATTTTTTAGTTGAGTGTTTATTTTTTTAAAATCAGATGTTCAAACTTTCTAAATAGATAACAAATTAGTGTTTCTAACTGGTTTGGTAATAATTATGTACTTATCAAGATCAAATAGACTCCACTTTTTAGACAATCAATTAACTACCTTTTCATCAGCCATTTATTCAAGTTATTGGAATTTATTTGTCTTGAGGTTGTTTGATAATTTGGAAATTAAAATTTCATAAAAAAAAAAGAACAAAGAATAATAAGATGAAGGAAAAAAAGGAGAAGAACAAAGTAACAAAGATATTAAGGGCATGTTTGGTTTTAGAAAATAAAGTCTATTTTCTAGAAAATTGGGAAATAGACGTTATCGTTTAGTTATGATATTTTTTTAATTTAGAAAACTATTTTTTAAATTTTCCAAATTATTAAAGGTTTTACAAAACTAATAAAAGATGTTTCCTAAATTTTCCAATTAATATTTTGACATTACTACTACCTTCTAAATCACCACTACCACCACAACCATCACTATCTCCACCACTACCACAACTACCACAACCTTCCTTATTTCCACCACCTACACAACTTCTACTACCTCCACCACCACCACCACCACTACAACCTTCCTTACCTCCACCATCATCACAACCTCCACCACAATCTCTACTACCTCCACCACCACCAGAACCTTCCTTATCTCCACCATCATTACAACCTCCACCACCACAACTCCGTCAACACCACCACCATTACCACCATAACAACCTCCACCACCATAACAATAATTATTATATTAAACAAAAATTATTATAATAAATTTCATCAAAAAATTATGAGAATATAAAAAATTGTAAAATTAAAAGTGACAACCAAATTGATTTTCTATTTTTCTATTTTCTATTTTGGAAAACGGAAAACTAGAAAAGGAAAACAAAAAATATTTTTCAAAACTAAATAGCCCCTAAGTAATAGGAATGCAACATCCAACATAGTCTGCAAAAGGTGTCTGCTCATTTATGTGGCAGTTGGTGTGGCTCATCTAGGGGTGTAACCGAGCCAAACGGCTCGTGATTCGCTTAGAGCTCGGCTCGAAAAAAGCTTGTTCGAGTTTGTTTGTTAAACTAAACAAGTTGAGCCTGAATTTTATTTTGAAACTCGTAAGCTAAATGAGCCGAGCCCAACCTTCCTTAAGTAAGTTCACGAACAGACTCATTCGTAGGCTCGTAAGTCAGCTCGTGAATAGGCTCATGAACAGACTTGTGAACCAACTCATAAACATGCTCATTTACTAACTTATTAATTTAAATATTAGTATTAGGTGGTAGTATTAAATAGAAATTATATATAATTTAAACTACTAAATATAATGGAAATTATATATTCATAATAGTAATAATAATTATATAGTTTTGATGTAAAGTAGTAAAGTCATATTAATATAAAGTATAGCATTAAGTAAGTATTATATAATACAATTAAAGTTTTTAATTCAAGTAAAAAAATTTATATTTGTAATAAAAGTATTAAATTTTATAATAAAAGTTAGATATTAATAATGAAATTATACAATTTTTATATAAATTAATATTAATATTAAAATTTGAATTAAATAAATATAATTTAAATTATTAAGCATTAATATTAATTAAATAAATATTATTAAATATAATTTAAATTTGATGATAAATTTTGTAGTGTTGAAGTAAAGTAGTATTTGTATTAAGTAAATAAAATTTTTAATTATGAAGTAAATATAATATCAAGTAAATATTATATAATATTAAGTTAGTATTAAGTTAAATAAAGCCTAAATTACTAAGTATAATAAGAAATCATATATGCGTAATATATAATTTTTGTGTAAATTAGTATTAGTATAAAGTAACTATAATTTCAAGTAAATATAATGAAATAGTAATGCAGTATTAAGTAAATAAATATTATTAAATATAATAATAATTATGTATTTATAATTTAAATTAATATTAGCATCAATAACAATATTAAGTAAATACAACATATTAATAAGTAAAAAAATTTTAAAAATTAATTTAAACATGAAAATAGTAAAAATTAAAAAGGTGAAACACCATTGATTTATTTATTTTTCTCTAAATGAAACATTGTAAAAATTAAAATTTCACAAAAATTTTTGAGATATTATAGTGTAAGGTACTAGTTCAAAAAAACAAAAAAGTTATTATAAATTGTAGAAACTAAAACTCAATCATAATTAGTTATTTAATTTTTAGTTTGAAAAAATGAATATGTTGGAGAAAATGGATGGAAAATATGTGGCTATAGTGTATAATACTAAGATTTAGAATCCCACATTCAATAGAAAATAAAAGAAAAGTTGCAAGAAGAATATCAATTTTTATGACGTATAGTTTTACAATACAAAATCTCATATTGAAAATGAGACAAATGAAAAGTAAATGAATAGTTTATAAAATTTCATTGTCTAGCACGTAATGTGCAAACCATGTAATTGAAAGACGAGCTGAGTTAAGTAGTTGTGGTGGGCCGAGCTATTTAGTTACATAGTGTGTTGAACTTACCTAGCTCGCAAGTTCTTGAAGAACTCGAGCCAAGCTTAAGCTAGAGTTATAAAAATTTAACAAGTTCAAACTCGTTAATTTTTAAATAAGCTGAGCTTGAACTTTTAAAAGTTCAGGCTCGATTTCGCTCGGTTACACCCTTAGGTTCATCATTTGTCCCCGAGTGGTTTTCATACCAACAAAGATAACAAGCATCCCATCAACAACCTTGGCGCTAGAGAATGAGAATGGACTATGATCAACATTAACTTCGACATGGTCACTCTCCCCTGTTATGCTTGATAAATCTATTTATGAGGCGTGGGTGTCTATGAATAATCCATCAACAAGAACCTGGTCTCCAATCATTGAACAAACAAATATCCAACAACAAGTTCACAAATTAAAACCTATTGTCTCTAACCATATCTCACAACATCAATCTAAATATTATTGCTAACCTTGGACAACTTGTCAAATTACTTAATCTGCCTAATTTCTCAAAACAAGACAGTTACACCAAGAAAAATAACAACAAATATGCTGCAACCATCATACCATCCTTCTTTAAGGTCATGCTTTTTAATGCCAAATCTAAAGAAAGAGTTTCATAGCCTAAAAGAATGACAATATTTAGAGAAACGATAATAATAATTTTTACTAATTGATACTGCCGGTCCGTTTTTTAGGGGGATGAGTAACCTGCAAAATAAATCCGGTGAGAGGTACGCAAGGTGGGGTCCCGGTGAACCTACTTCGATGATCATGTTAGGAAGAGCACCGGAGAGAGATGAGAGAAAATGAAACAGTAGTTGAGTTATCTTGGGGTATACATGTTATACCTCCCTTTATGTACTGATTTTCTAGGGTTTTATGTGGGTTCACCTTTGGTTGCCACTTAGAGCTCCTTCATTGCTTGGAGACTAGTACTGTTCACATGGGCATATCCCTTAAATAGGGTCTGGTACTATTCACATGGGTCTGTTCCCTCAGCTTGGTCTCCAAGCATGCCTTGCATTCGTCATCCACGTGAACTTTGTCAGGTGTGGAGGCAAATTGTCAGGTTGGCAGGTCGTGCAGTCATATTCGGTCAGTTCGTCTAGTCGGTTCGTCTGGTCGATTCGTCTTCTGGGCCGAACCAATGCGTTTAGGCCTACATTGACTTTGGGCTTGGAATATTGATTTGGGCCCTGGTATCAGGGTTCCTCCCACAGTCGTTGATCATTTATGTTCAACGCGTGATACGTGCTTCATTGCACCACTTGTTTGTCAGTATGTTGTTTCACGAATCTCTCAGTGTACTGAGTTTTGTCCTAAATGGGTCGGATGCTCAGATCTGAAACATGTCTAATTCGCCCTCGCATACGATTTATGATTTCTAGGGTGATTTATTATACAAAAAGTAGTTCCATAAAATGACAATGATGTCATTGGTGCATTCCCATTGACGTTCTTCAAGGGTATTTCCATTTTCAAGAGCTAGCCCGACTCTGGTTAGATTCACTTTAACATTTCATGGAGATATATCAGAATAAATTCGAGTTGATGTCCTTTAAGGGAGCATAAAGTGTAGATGATTTAATGTATTGAGAGGGAATAAGGTGATGACGTTTCGTCCCTATAGGCAATTCATCAAGTTGAGGGTAATAGAGTAAAGGCGATTTATCGTGTAAAGGAGAAATAGAGGTTATGATTCATCCCTGCGAGTGATTCTTCGAGCTGAGGAAATATAGAGATTATGATTCGTCCTTGTGGGCGATTCATCACGCTAAGGGGAAATAGAGATTATGATTCGTCCCTGTGAGCAATTCGTCGCACTGAGGGAAAATAGAGATTATGATTTGTCCCTGTGGGCGATTCATCGTGCTGAGGGGAAATAGAGATTATGATTCGTCCCTACAAGCGATTCGTCGTGCTAAGGGGAAATAAAGATTATGATTCATCCGTGCTGGCAATTCATCGCGTCAAGGGGAAAATAGAGATTATGATTCATCCCTATAGGCGATTTGTTGCACTGAGGGGAAATAGAGATAGCAATTCATCCTTGCGGGCGATTTGCCACACTGAGGGGAAATAGAGATAACAATTCATCCCTGCGGCCGATTCGTTGCACTGAGGGGAAATAGAGATAGCAATTCATCTCTACGGGCAATTTGTTGTACTGAGGGGAAATAGAGATAGCAATTCATCCCTACGGGCAATTCATCGCACTGAGGGGAAATAGAGATAGCAATTCATCCCTGCAGAGGATTCGTCGCTCTAAGGGGCTTGTCATAATTATTAGCTTCTCTTGGGCGTTTTATCGCGCCAATGGCTAATTGAGCATTTACTTAGGAAAGTTTTAATGTGCCGAGGTCCTATAAGGAGGTTCCCTTCGGGTGATTCCATCATTTTAAGGAGTATGCATAAGGGCTCCTCTCGGCTATTTCATTATTCCGAGGGGCCTGTTACTTTGAGGAACTCTGCCCATGTGATTCATTACTCTAAGGGGTGCGTTATATTTAGGAACTCCGCTCAGGCAATTTGTTACTCTGAGGGGTCCGTCATATTTAAAGACTTCTCTTGGGCGATTCGTTACTCCGAGGGGTCCGTCATATTTGGGAATCATACCATAAATGACATTGCATCTTCTTTTAATTGCCTCTCATCAATGTTGCTCATTACAAATATAATAATTCATGCAAGAGTAAATATAAAAACATTAGCATAGTAAATATTAGCATAGTGTTGTTACCTCTACTAGTGGTACTTCTTTGAATTCAAAGCATTTCAAGTTCTGGGCATAGGTTTGCCATTAGTCTCTACTAGACAATACGCTACTGGACCAAAAGCCGCTTCCCCTCGATACGTCGTACCATGAAAAATGATAAAAAAACCCACAACCAACATGAGCTCCTCCCAAGGCGGTTCACACCATATCAAATAGGAAAACCATATAAACTAAGAGAATCTATCCTATAATCGTTCACACCATGCCAAATGAGGAAATCATGATAACCAAGAGAGTTTGTCCCGAAGCGGTTCATACTATACCAAATAGGAAAATCAAAACCAAGGTCACATCCTCATGTAATTCGCACAACGTCAAATGGAAATACCATAATAACCAAGAGTTCATCCCGAGGCTTTTCGTACCATACTACGCGGGGAATCCATAACCAATAGATCATAACAACCAAGAGGGTTCATCCCGAGGTGGTTCGCACCACGCCACATGGGGAATCCCTAACCAAGAGATCATAACAACCAAGAGGGTTCGTCCCGAGGTGGTTCGTAACACGCCACATGGGGAATCCATGACCAAGAGATCATAACAACCAAGAGGGTTCCTCCTGAGGCTATTTGCATCACGCCATATGGGGAATCCCTAACCAAAATATCATAACAATCAAGAGGGTTCATCTCGAGGTGGTTTGCAGCACGTTATACGGGGAATCCCTAACCAAGAGATCATAACAACTAAGAGGGTTCATCCCGAGGCAGTTCGCACTACGTCATACGGGGAATCCCTAACCAAGAGATCATAACAACTAAGAGGGTTCATCCCGAGGTGATTCGCACCACGCCATATGGGGAATCCCTAACCAAGAGATCATAATAACCAAGAGGGCTCATCCCGAGGTGGTTCGTACCATGCCATATGGGGAATCCCTAACCAATAGATCATAACAACCAAGAGGGTTCATCCCAAGGTGGTTCGTACCATGCCATACGAAGAATCCCTAACTAAAAGATCATAACAACCTAGAGGGTTCGTCCCGAGGCGGTTTGTAACACGCCATACGGGGAATCCCTAACCAAAAGATCATAACAACTAAGAGGGTTCATCCTAAGGGTTCGTCTGTTCGCACTATACCATACAGGGAATCCCTAACCAAGAGATCATAACAACTAAGAGGGTTCATCCCGAGGTGATTTGTACCACGCCACGTGGGGAAGCCATGACCAAGAGATCGTAACAACCAAGAGGGTTCCTCCCGAGGCTGTTCGCATCACGCTATACGGGAAATCCCTAACCAAGAGATTATAACAACCAAGAGGGTTCATCCCGAGGCGGTTCGTACTACGCCATACGAGGAATCCCTAACTAAGAGATCATAACAACCAAGAGGGTTCATCCCGAGGCGGTTCACACCACGCCATACGGGGAATCTATTAGGAAATTCATCATAAGGTGATCAAATTACGTCGAATGACAAGATACCATATAACTAAAATTGAGATGATATGCCCCTTTTTAGGAAACATAAATTTAAACTTGAGTACTTACTATATCCCCTTACGGTTTGCCACCCTGGGGGCATACAATTAAAATGTGAGTTCATCTCATGGGTTTTTCCTTATGTAATCAACTTAAAAAATATAAGCAAGTTTATAGAAAAGTTGGACGAACCAGGGAAAACAAGTGAACGCAGAGAAGAAAATATATTGAAACATGTATGAAAATTGACCTTATGATTCTCCTTTACCAGGAAGGGAGATGTGTCATTATTAATATGCATTGACTTGTAATTAGTTATGAATTAGCTAAGTTATAACAAGGATATGCCATGTGACCATATCGTGTTGGTTCGTCGATTTTCCTTTTAACAAGGTTTGAATAAATCTAAGTAATAGGGAAACTAAACACTTAAGCAATCGGCAATAATTCACCATTCATAGAGCTATTATCATGCTTTGAGGAGAACTGAGTTGAAAGTTGGTGATTTCATACCTGGTTTGGTTAAAGTATCTAGATATACTTGCCTCTAATTTGATAGTACTGGTATCCCTCGATTCACACTGGTTTTGAGATATGATGGTATCCCTCGATTCGCATTGGTTATGAGACACAAGGGTATCCCTCAATCCGTCTGTTGCTATGTTAGCTGAATAGGTTTGCCTTTCTGGTGCTGACCCCTTCTTGGATGGGTGGAATAAATCAAGATATTTCATGCACCGAGTTAGTTTGTATCTCCAATTGATTCTCCATTTAGATCATCCCACATATGGGTTTAAGAATCCATGTGACCTCCATTTTCCTTAAAAGCCCACATAAGCATCATTCTTTCAAGTTGTATGACTTGCTCTTCAATATTGAGGGTTGTAAGCCACTCTTCTTTGATGATGAAGGTTGTATGTCTCTTTTTTTTTTCAGATCTCAGCTTGTTGCAATACTAAAAATCATGTGGTAGATTGTGCATTCTCACTTGGTGGTGATATCCTTAAGTTTTCTTCAAGGATTCTTGTTGGTATTGTCTCTTACTTGCATTTTTCGGCTGCTTTTGATCTCCGGTGAGGGTAGTTGGAAGTGTTATGGCGTTTCTTTATTCTTCTCTCTCTGATGATGCTGTATGTCCACGCTCACCTCACCAATGATACTGCCAGTCCATTTTCCAGGGGGATGAGTAACTTGCAAAATAAATCTGGTGAGAGGTACGCCGGGCGGGGTCCCGATGAACCGACTCTGACGATCAAGTTAGGAAGAGCACCGAAGAGAGATGAGAGAAAATGAAATGGTAGTTGAGTTATCTTAAGGTATACATGTTATACCTCCCTTTACATACTGATTTTCTAGGGTTTCATGTGGGTTCACCTTTGGTTGCCACTTGGCGCTCTTCCATTACTTGGAGTCTAGTACTGTTCATGTGGGCATGTCCCTTGGATAGGGTCTAGTACTGTTCACGTGGGCCTGTTCCCTCAGCTTGGTCTCCAAGCATGCCTTGCATTCGTAATCCACGTGAACTTTGTCGGGTGTGCAGGCAAATTGTCAAGTTGACAGGTCGTATAGTCAGATTCGGTCGGTTCGTCTTCTGGACCGAACCGATACATTTGGGCCTATATTGACTTTGGGCTTGGAATATTGATTTAGGCCCTGGTATCACTAATAGTCTTTACTACGTCTTGTTGCACAACCTAAACGAATGACAATATTCAGAGAAAAGGTAACAATAACTTTTACTGATAATCTTTAGTGCTTCTTGGTTCATCCTTCTTATTATTCTTCTTCATTATGTTTTTGTTACCCTAATTCCCAATTTATCAAACAATCTAGGGATGATTCCATACATTCTAACAATCTGCATAAGTAGCTAATGACATGAAAGCTGATTGTATAAAAGATGGAGCCAATTCAATCCTAATAAGCACGCATTCATCACCAAAGAGGTTAGAAATACTAATTTGTTATCTATTTAAAAAGTTCAAACATTTAAATGCATAAAAAAACAAAAAAAAAAGTTGGACATTCAAATAAAAAAATTGAAAAGTTTAAACATCAAATTTATAATTTTTCCATATATTATAATAGTAAAAATAATTAATAACATTTTATTCATGTAACAAATAAATGTATTTATTATTAAAAAAGAATAATAACATTTTATTCATGTAACAAATAAATGTATTCATTATTAAAAAAGGAAAAAAGAAGTCCTGACGATTTGGTGTATGGGAAGGTATCTTACATTTTTCGATGAGTAACAATGCTAAAACATTAAAATTTTTAATTAATTTTATGAGCAAAATTTATATTATGATGTCCTTTATATTTGTAAAGTAAGAAATTTAAATATTTTTTATTAATACTAATAACTAATATTTATAAATTTTATAGAAATAAATTAATATTGCAAAATTATGTGAAAAATCACAATGGAAGGAATTAGATATAGCATATATTTTTTTGAAATATAAATAATAATTTTATTATTATTGAGATGTTACATGAGAGACATCTTAACCATATTTTTATTATTATTATTTTTTGGAAAGAGTTTAACCATAGTTTTGCCTACCAAATTAAATTAAAAATAATGTCACTTTGTTTTTTTTATTATTATTATTATCCTTGTTGGATAAAAGAAGAGAAGAGAACAGAACAGAAGGTAGGTACATTTGGTAAGCAATTGAAGCATCACACCTCTTTTGACACCACACTACGAACACCAAAAATAATTAATTAAGTTGAACAATAAACATCAATCTAAATTTTTATTTTATTATGCACAGGATTTGTCACTTAGCCATTTACGTGTTCAACTCAAAATTGAATTTAAAAAAAAAAAAAAAAAACAACAACTATTGTTTCTTTTCTTTTATGGACGTGGCATGGCTTGACTCTAGCCCCAAATGATTTGATAGCCACAACTTAAGTTTTCTAATTGCCACGCCTACATCACTATAATTAGTTTATATATAAAAAATAAAAATATATATTATGTGTGAAACAAAAAAAACTTTCTTGGCTGCAATAAAGAATTAAGAATACATTATAAAGAAAAATGATTTTAATTCACAAACTGCCTTGTTTTATTAAATAAGTAAAATTTTTGTAAAAAATTTTATTTGTTTATATATACACTTTTTTTTACATGTTTATTTTTTTAAATCTTTGTCTATACAATTATTATCCTTAATGAAATTTAGATATTTATATTTTATAGCTTGTGAGTATCTCTAAATTATGAAATTTTTATCGATATTTCTACAATCAAATTCATTTAAAAAAATAAAGAATTGATTTATAGTTAATCAAAATTATTAAGTGAAGCATACAAATAGTTAACTTGTACATAAAAAGAGCTTTATTAACTCAATAAAAAAATTCATAATTTAAGTAATATTTTATTTTAATACTTATTGATTTGTTAGTAATATTATTTATTTTTCAACTATACTGTAAATTTTCACTTAATAAAAATTTATCTTTTTCCATATAAAAAAACTAGACATCACTACTAAAACAATTTAAAAAAAAAAGAGAATAACTAAAACATTAACAAAAAGATTGAAATTAAGATGTAGATATAATAGAATTAATGTTTAAAATATTGTAGTTTGAGGCATATGTAATATTAATTTTATTTAGGTGCCAATGAATGTTTGGTTTCATGGCTAACTTTGTATAATATTTATTAGGTTTTAAATTCAAATTATAGCTTTTAATAAAAAAACAAATTCTAGTCTCTTCACCTTCTAATATAATAAAAAATTAGAAGTAATTATAATTATCACGGGAGAAAATTATTAGTTCTATTTTAAAATTTGAGTTAATTAATTAATTATATTCTATTTTTGAAATTATATTAATTTATATTTTAAATTTTACAAGTATTAATTTTATCTAATTTTATTTATAAAATTTAATTATATTTTTAGAAATTAATTTTAAATTTTTATAAAATAAATTTGATACTGATTAAAATTTTTATCCTCTTTTTCTTATAAAAAACAAAATGTAAGAAATACTTTCAAATCTCAATATTACCACTTTTGAAATAAATTTAAAATTTAGTTTTTAAATATTTTTATAAATTTTTAACTTTTTTACTCAAATTAAAGTCTTATATTTGAAATATAATAAAATTTACTTCTTGCTTTTAACTGTATTACTTAACTGATTTTTTATTAGAGAGCCCGCATAAAAATGAAATAGGGAAGAAAAAGGGAGAATTGAGATACTAAAAATATTAATTAAGAATTTAAAATTATTCAATTTTTATGAAAAAATATGAAAGGATAAATTTGTTGCAAAAAACTCATTATTTTTTATAGTGGTAGTTAAAAATTTAATTTTTATTTTTATTTTTATTAATATTAATACATATAATAAATTGATTTACAAGTTGTGAATTTTTTTATTATTTTCATTAATTAATGCATAAAAAGTTGAAATTATATATATATATATATATATATATATATATATATATATAAAGTTATTAAGCAAAAAATTTGACACATATCTATCTTCATATTTTAGTATTTACTCTAAAAACTGATGTGTCAAACCATTAAAAATTTTAATTTTTATTAAAAATAAAATATTTACCATACTTATTTAATATTATTTTTTAACTAAAATACTATTATACATATCTCAATACTACTCAAATTCTAAAAAAAAAATTATATACTGCATAAGTTTCTATCTTAAATCACTCAAATATTTTTTTCAAACCATTAAAAATTTTATATTTTAAAAAAATTTAAAAATTTAATATTATTTTTCAACTAAAACACTACTATATATACTCTAATACTAATCTAATAATTTTAAAAACTAATATTTTTATGACTAAAAAATTATAATAACAAACATTAAAGAAAATAAAATTAATATGATATATTTTATTTTTAATTTATTTAATTATTATTTATTTATTTTACAGTCTCCGCATTGTACAAATTGACGACTAGTTTAGAAATTAAATTTTGAGTTTATTTCAAGAGTGATAAGATTAAAATTTACAACCATTTTTTACATTTTAATTTTTTTATAATTTAATAAGAAACTAATTTACTGATTTTTTGTTCCTTTAAACTAATTTACTCATTGCAATTCTTAATCAAATTTTCCCATTGCAACTCTAAATCAGATTTTTGAATCTTTATTTTCTATTACTTTATTATTTTAAAAATTGCTTTTAAAAAATTTTAAATATATTAAAGAAACAAAAATAATTAGAATACAAGTTTACAAACAAAATGTCAAATATACCTTTCTGAGAAAATTCCCACAAAAATGATAAATTATACTGATTAATATTAGTAAATAAAAAATATCAAACATATCGAGTTGTGGTGATGTAATCTCGTTAATTATTGAGAGAATGTTATCATTTTTATTGTCCTATTCGAATTGAACTATATCAGTCAAGTTAATGGACTTCGAATATGAGTGATTCAAACCAAAAAAAAATCCAAGGAACTTTTTCATAAATATATAAGAAAAAGAAAATTTTTTCACAAATACGAGTTATTAAAACTTTATTTCAAAACTATATATTGATGCGGAAAAACTTTTTCAAAAATATTGTGTTCTTCTTCTCCTCCCTTTTTTTTTTCTCTCTCTATGAATCCTTTTCTTTTTCTTTTTCACTCTTTTCATTCTCTACTCTTGCATATCCTCAGCATCACCTCTAAAACAAAAACTAAACAGAAAAAAATTTCTCTTCAAGACTTCTCTTATTTCATCTATCTATGGCTTCCTCTATTCTCTCTCCTTCTCCTTTTCTTCCGCCACCACCACCAACGCTTGTTAACATCAAAGCCTCAATCTCCACCATCTGATTATAGTCAATGAGGCTGCTGATTTTTTCTTTGATTTGTCGATCTAACTTTTACTTTTTTCGATCTTTTTCCTTTAATGGCCATCAAAGATTTAAAGATACAGAGAGCAGAGAGAAAGCAAAAGAAAAGAAAGGGGAATAAAGTGAGTGACTTTGAGAGTTAAATTGTATTTTGATTTTTTTTTAAAAAAAAAATTTTCATAGCTAAAGACTTGAACTTTATAATTGTTTTAGGCATTGGAATTTGAGTGTTGTAATGGGTCTAGTTTGATTTGTTTGGATTGATATCAGTGTGTGTTTTCTTTTTCTAGTTGTTTTGGAGGTTGTTTTTCTAGTTTTTTTTTTTGTTGTTTTAGCAATTGTTTTTATTTTTTTGTTGGTTCTTCTTCAGTTTTATGAGCTTGTTTTGCAGTGATTTTTGTGGTTGTTTTGATGG
>CATIWK010145790.1:0-29316 GCA_949634005.1 Mallotus japonicus | reverse complement strand
TTTTTTTTGAAATTTATTTAAAATAAAAATAATTAATAAAATTTAAAGATAAATCCTAAAAATAATTTACAATTTAGTTCAAAACTAATAAATCAAATCCAATAAATCTAATTTCACAGCCAATTTTCATCACTGGGTCCTCTGTCGCATCCACACTCAAGTCATCCCGAAATTGGGTATTAACACAAACCACCTGAACAGAGCTCATCACGAATCACCGAATGACACATGGCATCGAGTACGGCTATATATATTCATGCACAATAGCGAGAGAGGTAACACAGCAAAAAAACCCTGAGCCTCCTAAAAGTGTCTCCATTTATTCTCCTGCCTGACTTGACCGTCGGAGAGGATTTGCTGGGACCCCGCCCAGCAAAGCTTCATCACCAGCTTCTGTTTTGTAGGTACCTTACAACCTGAAAACGGACCGAGCGTATCACTACCTGTCTCAAGTCAATAAATATTTACATTCTGACAAGAACCATGTCGCCTTATTTATATTTGGGGATTCATTATTTGATGCTGGCAACAATAACTACCTCAAAAACCCAATTGGCTTGACCAATTTATGGCCATATGGTGAAACGTTCTTCAAACATCCTACTGGCAGGGCTTCTGATGGTCGACTGATCACAGATTTTATTTGTGACTTTCTTCATCTTTGTTCTATTTTTTTTTTATTCTTTCTTTCTGATAACATATTCGTATTTTGCTTATTTTGTTTTGTATTTTTTGTTTTCTGTAGCTGAGTATTTAAAGTTGCCACTAATTCTTCCATATCTCCAGCCCGGAAACCATCATTTTACTGATGGGGTGAACTTTGCCTCAGGAGGAGCTGGTGCTTTAGTTGAAACCCATCATGGAAGAGTATGTGATGATGAGTGTGTGTCTATATATATATATATATTATAAGAAAGCAATGGAATTTATACGGATCTCTTCATTTCCTATCTTACTTTTATTTTTTAATTAATTAATTAATTTTTTTTTTTTTTTTTGCAACTAGGAGATATCAAGAAAAAGGCCAATCAAATTAGTTCTTTCGTTTTTAAGTTAGGATCAAGCAAAAGGCCCATAACAAGCAACCAAGAAGGGCTACTACTTAAAAAGGCCAATCAAATTAGTTCTTATAAACAAAGATATTTTTATAAGAAGTTGATTTTGAAAGATTGACATTTATCAGACCTTGTTGCCCAAGCTTCAGATATCTAACTGCACTAGTCCTTTTCTTATCTTCTGACCAAGAATCACTTTTTCTTTTGTGGCCTTCCATGATTCAATATAATTTGCAAGTTTCATAGCCCGCCATGTTTGAAAAGTCTAATCTTGCATAGTGGATTTTACTCTCTTCTTGTTTTTTAGTCCACTTTCACCATGAGAGCCCTATAAAATAAGCCACTAAATCCAGATCAAGTTAAAAGGTGAAAAATAGTTAAAGATGGCAAGTTTAAGGTCTCATCTTTATTTCTTGATTTTCTTTGCCAGGCTTCTGACCCCAACTAGCAGTTATAATCAAAGCCAATTCTATTCTCAGAAGAATCAAGTTGCTTTATTCATCTTCGGTGATTCATTGTTTGATGCTGGCAATAATAACTATATCGAAAATGCTATTGGCCAAGCAAATTTCTGGCCTTATGGAGAAACATTCTTTAAATATCCTACAGGAAGGTTCTCTGATGGTAGAATAATTCCAGATTTTATTGGTATGATACTTTACAATTCTTGCTTTTCATCTTCTTGGTAATTATGCATTAATTGTGACTAAATCTAGTTGATTCTTTTGCATATTTATTGTAGCTGAGTACTTGAAATTACCATTCATTTCACCATATCTTCAGCCTGGTAATTATCAGCTTACAATTGGAGCAAACTTCGCTTCAGGTGGAGCTGGTGCTCTAGTTGAAACTTTTAAAGGAATGGTATGTACACACTCATCTTTCAACTTGCACACTTCTTACCTGTGCTTTAATATTCTTTGCATCTTCTATAGGTAATAGACCTTAAAACTCAGCTTAGCTACTTCAAGAATGTGAAGGAACAACTGAGGCAGAAAGTAGGAGATAAAGGGTCTAAGACATTGTTGTACAGAGCCATTTACTTACTCAGCATTGGAAGCAATGATTATGTATTGCCTTTCAATACAAATTCCACTGTGCTTCAGCACTTCTCCAAAGAAGAATATGTGGGGATGGTCATCGGCAACTTCACAATTGTGATAAAAGTATTCACAAATATCTCATTAACTTTCCATTATTTATCCTTTTGTTTCTTTGGTCGATCATGTAATCATGTTAGATTTTGGTTTCAGGAAATTTATAGGAATGGAGGAAGGAAATTTGGAATTTTAAACTTGGGTAAATTGGGTTGTGCACCATCAATACGAGCATTGAACAAACAGATAAACAACTCAGGTGGGTGCATGGAACAAATTACAGTTCTAGCAAAATTACACAATAGAGCACTTTCTAAAGTGCTCAAGGAGCTGAAGAGAGAGCTGCAAGGATTTAAGTATTCAAATCTTGATTACTACTCCATATCAAATGATAGGCTTAACAACCCATCAAAATATGGTAAGTTTTGTGAACTTTTATAACACATTTTCTCCATTATTTCTAACTTGGGCCAATTCTATACATGTTCTTAATGTTTGTGTTTATGTGTATGTTGTGACTGTGAAGGATTTAAGGAGGGGAAATCTGCATGTTGTGGAAGTGGTCCATTCAGAGGAATTGTAAGCTGCGGAGGAAAGGGTGCAATAAAAGAGTATGAATTGTGTAAAAATCCAAGTGAACATTTGTTCTTTGATGGTGGTCATCCTTCTGAGAAATTCAACAATCAAATTGCAAAATTGATGTGGGGTGGGAGTTCTGATGTCACAACACCTTACAATCTTAGACAACTGTTTGAGGCATAAATAAATGCAACTTCCTTTTGCAACCAAGTCATTTTGATTTCCCGTTACTTATATACTTGGCTAATATAATAAGGTTAAATATATCATTGATCCCCTTAATTAATTATAAGTAAATATATTTTTTATATTTTCATAACAAAGAGTTGTGAAAATTGAAATTGAGTAAATTGGAATTTCATTAAAAAAAACAAAGGTTACAAATTTCAGAAAAAGGTAAAGCAATTGAAATTCACTAATGAAGGATATTTCACTTAAAATATTTTAAAACGAAGAATATGGATACTATTTGAATATCCTCTTTAAAATTGAGGATGCCAAAAAAATTCTTATATCATACATACAATGTGATTACAATATTAAATTGAAACAAATCTGATTACTTTATTCAAATCTTCACTCATTAATTATCAGGAATATAATCTATTTTTACATATACTAAAATTCATAATAACTAATTTAAAAAAAATTATTTACAAAAAAAAAAGAAAAAAAGGTCAACCACCAAAATGAAGAAAGTCCAATAAAAGAAAAGAAGAGGAAAAATTCCTATCATACATTAAGAGACAAGTGAGATTTCTATTCTATTAAAATGAAAAAAGGTAACTGAACTTTAATTATGTAATTTAAAGAAATATAATTTAATTTATTAGTTAAATTCTAAAATTGACTTTTTTTTTTACCCTCAAGCTATAGATGTAATAAAATTTCCATGAAAATTTTGTAATCAACTAGTGGTATCACCCAAAAAAAAGAAATTTCTAATTTTATAATTAAGTATATCAAATTTAAATGTGCAAAATCCCAACTCAATGAAATCACATATTCAATGAATTGAATCATAAACTTTAAATTCATATCGAAGGTCCTTGTCTAGTAAGTGTGGCCATGCAAATAAAGTACCTATATGGTTTAGGCCCGTCGACGAGCATCGATTGTCAATCTTCATTACTGAAACTATTATGGTTCCATTAAGGGTCTTTTAATCATTGCTAATATTTTGTCCAGATTACAACTGCAAAATTGGGTTCTCACAATTTTTTTCTGATCCATAATTCGATTTAATTTGAGCAAAATTATAAGGACGGTAAAAATTTTTTAACAACTAATGTAATGTGAGTGTATACAACATCACTCAAACTCAAAGTGTCGTTTAAGTGAAAATAGCCTCTATTAGCTCATCCGAACTATGTTGTTGATTGTTTATTTTTTTTATTCATTCATATATATATATTACAAAACCAATGTCTATCAGAATTAACATGGCAAGTTTAAGTTTTCATGTTCATTTTTTGGTTTTCTTTGCAAGTATTGTTCTTATTCCAACAACAAGCTGCAGCAAAAGGGTTCTTTGTTCTAAAAAGAATCATACTACTACTACCTTATTCATCTTAGGAGATTCATTTTTTGATGCTGGCCACAATAACTACATAAAAAATTCTGCTTTGCAGGCAAATTTTTGGCCATATAGTGAAACATTCTTTGCGTCTCCTACTGGGAGATTTTCTGATGGTCGATTAATTCCTGATTTTCTTGGTATGACTTGGATCGATCCCCTGCTTTTTTTCTTCCACATAATTAATGTATGAAGTGTGGAAAATTTTGTTCTAATTAATTGTGTATATATGTATATATTTCTTAATTTTGTAGCCGAGCATGTAAAGTTACCATTTCTTCCACCCTATCTCCAACCTGGTAATAGTTCTTATGTATGTGGAGTGACCTTTGCATCTGCTGGAGCTGGTGCTCTACTTGAAACTCGACAAGGCATGGTATGTGCATATATATGTCATCTGATTTAATTCCCATAATAATCAGTCTCTTTTCTTTTGTAGTTCCATGTATTGTATATATTTACATCTTGCACCTGATTTGGCTCATGTATATATATAGTTGATAGACCTTAACACTCAGCTTGATTATTTCAAGGATATGGAGCAACATGTAAGGCAGAAGCTAGGTAATGCTGAAACTAACACATTGGTATCAGAAGCCCTTTACTTATTTAGCGTTGGGAGCAATGATTACATAGAACTTTTCACCTCAAACTCCACTGTGTTTCAATCTTACTCCAAAGAGGAGTACGTTGGGATTGTCATTGGCAACATGACGACTGTTATCAAGGTACGTAAAATATTTTCAATTATCACCCTGTCATAGACTCAAATCCGTCGAGTTAAGCTCAAAACCTAAAAGATCGAATAGAAAGAGACAAAAAGAAATAAGTAAATAAATAAATTCCTTAATGTTTATATTAAACATGATCAGATTTCAATCCAATTATTTTAGCACTTTGTTTGATACTTTGTTGTGGGGTTAATTACATCGATAGTACCTAAAATTATCACAAATTCCCATTAAAAGACCCAAATTTTATTTTGTCACTTAAAACATTCTATGTGTTCGCTTGGGTCCCAAAAAAGTGCCTCCTCACACAAAATGCATCCTAATTAAATCTGCAAAACAATCTGTAGAACCTACTAACTAAAGAACAAAATGCATCTGCTTCATCTGCATTTTACAATGCCAAAATACATGCTTCATCTGCTTCATTTGCATATGCATTTTGTGTGAGGAGGCACTTTTGTGAGACCTAGGTGAACATTTGGGAGGTTTTAAGTGACAAAATAAAATTCGGGTCTTTTAATGGAAATTTATGATAATTTTGGGTACCGTGGGTGTACCCCTTTGTTGTGGGTCTGGGCCATACAGAGGAATTTTGAACTGCGGAGGGATGGGAGGATTAAAAGAGTATGAATTGGTGATAGTCCCAAGGATTATGTATTCTTTGATGGCGCTTATTTAAGTGAAGAGGCCTACAATCAACTTGCAGAACTAATGTGGAGTGGAAGTGTTAATGCTACTCAGCCCTAGAATCTCAAGACAATTCTTAAAGCTTATTAAGGATGAATATATATTTGATGAATTGCTTGATTAAATATATGAAGAACAAACATGATGTATGATAATCATATGAACAATCAAGTATATGAAGAGGAAAGATGATTATAATAAACATGATATCTAATACTTATCTGGAACATGATCCGTAATCTTCTCCATTCTTAATTATTATTATATATGTAATTGCGTTCAACTAGAACCACATTTTTTTTTGGTCAAATATTTATAATTAAAATCATTAATCTTTTTCCTTCTATGCTAAGGTGCATCTGGCAATCTGATAAGCCACAAATAAAAAAAAAGAGTTAGTAAATTGCATACCAGAAGATAAGGTGGGACGTGAGAGAGAAGAAGACCAAAAAAAAAAAAAGTATATATATTTATGGAGAATCATTTAGCTTCCAATTCATCACTTTATAAAACCACATTAGTATCCGACTTTTAAATTCTTTTAAATAAAAATAAGTTTTCATGTAATAATAACATGTCAACTAATCTAAATTAAGTTAAGTGAACTTTATAAAAAGAAATTTTACGAAAAGAAATTTTTTTAATATTTGTTTTTTCATACATAAAAATTCTAATTCGATCTATTATCTAAAAGGATTCAAACCTTTTGTTCTTTAAACCAATAAACATTGGTGTATCCAACATTTTTTCAGTTAAATAAGAAATATAAAGTTTAAGGTTTATAAATGCAAATGTAATTCAAATAACTTAAACAATTAAAGGATATATAAGAGAAAGTAATTTTTAATTAACAATAGGATCAAATAATTTAAATACTAGTTTTACATGTAATGAGATAACCCTCTCCTTTTAATTAAGTAAAAATTAATTTTATAAATTAAAATATCAGGATTTAAATCTAACTCTCATTGATCCTTGAAAAAAAAAAATCATTAAACCAGTGCTATTGGTAAATGTAGTTATGTTTAATGTGTTTTTTAATAAATTGATATGCTTTGAATCACTAGTCAACCCTTAATTTTTTAATATTTCTTAGAGAGATTCTTATCTACATTTCCCTTATAATAAAAAACATTTGCCTTATTTTTATTAATCATGTGTAGAACACTTGAATAATGTATCTTAAAATAAATCCTACCATCGGCTGTAGGCAAGACGGAGGTGATTCAAGAAAGTGAGGTGAGCCCTTTTACAAATGGCTACTTTGTTTTATCTTTTCATGTTTTGTTCATATATGCTCATCCCACCTACCAAACAAACTCATCTTTGGCCACCAAAAGATCATGCTGCCTTGTTCATCTTCGGAGATTCACTGTTTGACTCCGGAAACAACAATTACCTCAAAAATGCTGCCGGCCGGGCAAATTTCCGGCCATATGGTGAAACATTCTTTAAGTATCCTACAGGAAGGTTCTCTGATGGTCGAATAATTCCAGATTTTCTTGGTAAGATATCTTACAGTTCTTTATTTCCTTCCCTTTTCTTTTCTACTAGTACTGAAATTCAGTCAAAGTTAATTCTTTGAAAAATTTTGCTGCAGCTGAGTACTTAAAGCTACCATTGATTCTGCCTTATCTTCAGCCCAGAAATCATCAGTTCACAAATGGAGTGAATTTTGCTTCAGGGGGAGCTGGTGCGCTTGTTGAAACTTATCAAGGACAGGTACGTGATCTTGCTCCTCAGTTATATATGTGTGTGTGTGTATATATATATATAGCCTTGTTATTGAAATTTTGTGTTGGCGGCTGAACTGGGAATTTTTGGGAGCAATTGAAATTCTCTGTGACTTTCAACCGATAAGGCAGCCACAGAATTCAGTTTGGTGGTAGAAATATATCTCATCTTGAGCCACATCTCAGGTTTGAGTTATCTTTCTTGAGTAAATAAAAAACACAGTTTCTAGGCTTTTTGCCAAATGATTTTTGGATATATCGAATACATTCTACCCAATACTTAGATTTATTATACATAATTTAAATAATTTACACTTCACCATTAAAAGATAAAATACCGGCCACTAACAACCGTTGGCAGAAAATTATTTTCGCTTCAATAAAGTTTCGGATTTGGATCTTATTGTATGCAGCAGTGTTGAATTAATTATTGAGAGATTTATGTCAGCTTTATATCTTGCCCATATTGAAGCGGATTAGTAATCTAGTAGACCCTAAATACCGGTGATTCAGACAAAAAAAAAATGAAACACACGCTAATATGTTAGAAATCTAGCCATAAGGACAAGCCAATTAAGTATATTTAATGACAGAAAGACGCCATGTCGCGTAGAACTTTTCACAGACCAAATCACTTTGTTGCGAATTACACCAAACACAGAAAAGGATGCCCCAGTCTATCTTTTTTCCGATCAAATCATTTTGTGGCGAATAAGAATCATTTGCGACGTAAATAAGGCTCAAATTTGTTTACCACAAAAAACACTTTGTCGCTAACTACAACAAATAAAATGGCGACGAGTTGTTTAAAAAATATATACGCCTCCTGACTGTTGGCAAAACGATGGCATGGAGACGGTTTTCTGTCGTTGAATCATATCAGGCGACACTTATTTTAGATGTATGTTGATGGTTTTTAATTGCATTGGCAGATTCATCAATTGACTTGTTGGAATTCGTTGACTTATTTCACAGGTGATAGACCTTAATACACAGCTTAGGTATTTCAAGAATGTAGAGAAGCAGCAGCAGCTGAGGCAGAAACTTGGTAAAACAAGGACAAAGGCCATGTTATCGCAGGCCATTTACTTGTTCAGCATTGGCAGCAACGATTACGTCGAGCCTTTCCTCACAAACTCCAGTGCACTACACCACTACACCAAAGAACAGTATGTTAGTATGGTTATTGGCAACCTGACCACGGTCGTCGAAGTAATTACATGCGTTGCTTCCAAGCTCTCATCAATATTAATTTACTTTCATTATTAATCATTAATTCTCCAGTTTCTTCCATAGCTTATGATTATATTTTGATATGTCAGGAAATATATAAGATTGGTGGAAGAAAATTTGGATTTCTAAGCTTGATCGATTTGGGTTTTCTACCTTTTGCTAGAGCACTTGAACAGATGAATAGCTCAGCTGGCTTCAGGGAACAGACTTTAGTGATGGTAAAACTACACAATAAAGCACTTTCAATAATGCTCAGGGAGCTGAAGAAAAAGTTAAAAGGATTCAAGTATTCAAAGTTCAATATGTATAGGCCAACAAAAGAGAGAATTGGCAATCCTTTAAAATATGGTAAATCGATCTATGATTTCTCAATCTTTAGGCCATAATTAACCATGATCTCTATGCTGTATTGACATGATTTGTGCTGTTGTATTTTGAAGGTTTTAAGGAAGGGAAAGTGGCATGTTGTGGGGTTGGACCATATAGAGGAATGGGAGGCTGTGGTGGGATGGGAGCAATAAAAAAGTATGAATTATGCGATACTCCTAGCAAATATTTGTTCTTTGATAGTGGTCATCCAACGGAGGAGTTCAATAATCAGCTCGCTAAGCTCATGTGGAGTGGGAATTCTAAGATCATAAGCCCCTACAATATTAAAACACTAGCCGAGGCATAGACCGTAGTTTTTGGGAACCTGATGGTAGTGTGATCAACTGAAGCTTTTCAAGATTGTATGATCATTAAATTTCTCCCTGAGCTATGCCTATAGTTATGTGGCTAAACAAAACAAAAAAGTGTATGAAACATGTTGGAGATCCTGTTACCCCCTACCATTCACAATTTACTAGCGTTTGGTTATATATCATTAAAATTGGTTTAAGACAAATCTAACATATTTTATTAAAAGTATTTCCCAATAGCCAAACAACAAATTTGAAATTTTTTTATAGGCATAATATATTTGCGACCCCTTATATTTGGCATAATTTATCAGTTTGACACTTCAACTTATTTTTTTGTCATTTCAACACTTAAACTTGCATAAAATGCACTAATATGCACTAATCTGATGACGTAATGCATCTACTATCCCATGTACTTGTCAATTTTGGTTAGTTTGATACCTCTATTTGCAATTTTTGGTCAGTCAAACGCTTAAAATGTGACACATGCTGATTTGCTATTCTATGTCACTTGTGTTGAGAGGGGTTTTAAAATTGTATTTTGGCGAGTTCGGTTGTTAAAATGATAAAACTATAAGTTTAGGTGTTAAACTAATAAAAAATGACAAATACAGAGGATCATGGATATAGTATGCCTTTTTTATACCAACATCTAAAGGGTATTAAATTTCATATGGTAAATTTTCACAACATCGAAAAATTCTGTGTGTATATTTTAAAAGTGACAATTTTGAGGCCATATATATATGAATTCCATAAGGGAGATAAATTTCTTCCAGTGGTACTATATTTCAACAATTGTATTTGATTATTAATATGTATATTATATAGTATCATATTCATTTACTTACGAATAGTTAAGTGAAGTGGTGGTCATTACAATCTTTAGATGAGTATGGGATTGCGTAGTTATGGTAAGGGGCGGCAACACCTAGTATTGTGATTTACTAGCTGCAAGCTGATCCTAGTTTAATTTTGGCAAATAATATGAATATTATGCATCATAACATAGTATGCAACCAGTTTGAATTTGATACGATCCATGTGAGGTTGTTGGATGCGGCGGCCCTTTTGTGTTTAGTAAGTGTAACTGGTCTAGGTCCAGTTACACTTGAGAGGGAGTGAAGGAATCTCGCAAATTTTATCATGGATCCCTGTCCATGCCTCACACGTGTGATTTAAGCTCGTGTTCTTTTTTTTTTTGCACTCGCGTTCTTTTTTTATTTTTTGCGCTTTCGTGTTCTTCTTCTTCTTTCCTCACGCTCTGGCCTTTTTTTTTAATCTCATTCAAATCAAATTTGAAGATTTATGTATTTTTGATTCTAAATTCTCATTCATTGCATCTTCTTTTTCTTATCCTTCTTCTTCTTTCCTTACCATTGCTGCAATCTCTGACTTTTTTTTTTTTTAATCTCATTCAAATCAAATTTGAAAAGAACCAAGATCAAGGAACAAGAAGCAAAAAGGTAAGCCAAGCAACAATAACAAGACCAGTGTACACAACTGCTTCTTCTTCTTCTTCTTCTTCTTCTTTTTGTATTTTTTTTAGATTGGATTTTCACTGATTTTGTTGTATTTGTTTAGTTTGTGCATATAAATTCATTAGTTGTAACATAGAGACTCATGTGTTATTGATTGGAGGTTCATGTGTTATTAAATAAAAAATAAATTGAATGTGAACCTGAAGATGAAGGTCAATGAATTTGCAGGTGAAGTTTAATGAAAATGCAGATGAAGGTCAATGAACCTGTTGCAAATTCATTGATCTTCACCTGCATGTTGGCAAAGGTCAATGAATCTGCAGCAGACTCATTGATTTTGACCTACAAATTCATTAATTCTCAAGAACATACAAGTGAAAATTAATGAAACTCATAGTTTTGATCAATTAACCTATTAATTTTTACAATCTGCACTTACGTGACATGGAATATAAAACACACTAAATTGCCATTATAAAGGTTGATTTGAAATAAATATAAGAAAAATATTTGTTTTTCATTACTGTGGTTGAATGAATAAGGGGACAAATATGTAACAGTGGTTCAAGAAAAAAAAGATGGCTGTCAATAACTAAAATACAAGGCGATAAGGACGAATACAAGCCATGCTAAGTACAAATACAAGCCATGCATATCAACGAGATAACGTGGGAGAAGTAGGACTGTTAACAAATTTGTGGTGTTTCCAGGTATATTGAATCCTGAGAAGAAGAAATCCCATTAAATTTGTGGTGATTCCAGATTCATTATTATATGCTTAATTATGGGATGTTTTCAAAAGTCTTAATAAATGAAAATTTCTTGTGTTTTGGGTGAAAGGGTGAGAGATGTTGCAGGGTACAAGAGCCGGACGAAACAGATGTCTGAGGCTATAACGTGGAGAAAAAAAAGAAAGAAAAGCACGCATTCATCTCTCGCACGTGTAAGGACCCTTGGTCAATATTGCAATATGGACAAGTGTTCATGGTATAACAATTGGGAGGAATCTCACATTGGAAAAGTGTATAAACAATAAAGGGATCTTTACATAAATATACAAAAAACAAAAAAATCTTTCAAAAAAACCGTTGACTTTAAAAACTATTTTTTCTAACTTTTTTCTTTCAAATATAGCCCATTCACTTTGCCACCCTTATTTTTAGGGTTGTCTTTTTTTTTCCAATATTTTTTTTCCTTTTTACTGATTTTTCAACTTTTTTTTTCAACAATTTTTTTTTTTGTTTTATACTGTTTTCATTTATTTTTTCTTAATATTTTTTTGCTCAATATATTTTTTTACTGTCTTCATCTATTTTTTTCTCAATGTTTTTTTACTCAACATTTTTTCTACTGTCTTCATTTTTTTCTTAACATTTTTTCGCTATACATTTTTTTCTATTTTTATAGTACTATATTTATCTTTTTTTCTCAACTTTTTTTGTTCAACATTTTTTTTTTAATTTTTAAAGGTATTGTCTTCATTTTATTTTCAACGTTTTCTTTTTTGTTTTTGCTCAATATTTTTTTCTCTTAAGACTTTTTTTTTCAAATGAATAATTATGAACTAAACATCTTCAATTATTGTTAAACCAAACAATAAATATTTTCAACTGCTGTAACAACAATAAATAAACAAAATTTTCTCATTTTATATTCTTAAAGAATAAGGATTTTATTTTTTTTTACTTTAATTTGTTTATTAAAATGTCTAACAACTTCTTTTTTTTAAAAAAAATTATTTGATACTTATTGATCATCAATATGTAACAAGTTTACAATCCTTATGATGTATTTGTAACATATAAAAAAAAAGCCGAAAAAATTAAAAATATCAACAAACTGAAACAACAAAAAAATTTAAAAACAACAAAAATTAACAAAATTTTATGTTGTTGATTGTTGTTGGTTTTTATTTATTTTTATTGAAATTTTGTGATTTTTTATTATTTTTTAAATTATTTTTTCATTATTAATGACAAAATTAAGGCCTTAAATAAAATTTTTAATTTTATTAGTATTAATGATAAAAATAATATTTTTTTTTATATATCACATAATTTTTTTTATTGTTTTTTTTATTTTTAACAAAAATCAAAAAATATAAGCAAAGACAAACAATAAAAACAATTGAAAGCAATAACTGAAATAACAAAATCAACAACAAAAAAAAAGCAACAATTACAGTTGTTGATTTTTGTTGTTTTTTCATCATTAATAATAAAATTAAGACCATAAATATAATTTTTACTTTTATTAGTATCAATAATAAAAATCATAATTTATTTGATGTATTTCATAATTTTTTGCTATTTTTACTGAAAATAATTATTAAATACTATGGGTAATTTTTACTTTAATTATTTTAATTTATAAATTTTAAATAATTATGAAAAAATAATTATTGAAGATTATGGGTAATTTTTTGTTTAATTAGCTTAATTTTTATATTCTAAATAATAGTAAGTTTCAAAATTTAAAAAAAAAATTGTTATTTAGAATATAAAATTAAATTATTTAAAATATACAAATAAAATAAATTCATACAATAAACTTAAATTAAAGATGACTTCAAGAATAATAAAAAAAAATTACAGAAAAAATAAAAAAAGAAAAATTGAAAAAAAAGAAAAATTGAAAAAAAAGAAAAAAGGTAAAAAAACACGCGAAAACGCCGACGTGGTTCACAATCTTTCAAAAATGTACCAAAACCTGGACAAAACTGAAAAGTAAAAAACAGAATTAAAAGAAGAAAAAGCGACCAACCACAAAAGAAATAAAGGTGGCAACTACGTGAAATTTCCCAAATAATAAAAGGACTTATAAATGGTTTAGATTGTAAATTAACACAAGCCAATTGATTTTATATTACATGAGCTCAACCCCATTTATAAGTTCACATGTGTGTGCGTGGGTAAACACTAGAGGGTCATATGATCTCCTATTAAAAAAAGGAATTTTTTCAGAAATAACCTAAAAAGATAAAATATTTACAAAATTACTGTTGACCAAAAAAACTTTTTCAAAACTAAGGAATGCAGGATTACTTTTTCAGTTTTACGTCCGTTTTGTTCTTTCTTCTTCTTCTTTTCATCTCTTTTTCTTTTTTTTTTTGGTTATTTTTTGATTTTTTTTCTTGGTTTATTTTTAATTTTTTAAGCTTGTTTTTGTTGTGATTATTTTTCTAGTTATTTTATGGTTGTTTTTTCAATTTTTTTTGCTTTATTTTCAATTTTTTGAGCTTGTTTTATGGTAATTTTTTGGTTATTTTTTCTTATTGTTTTCATGGTTGTTTGGGAAAAAAATGATGTACAAAAGAAAATATTAAAAAAAGTAAATTAAAAAAAGTAAAGAAAAAGAAAAAACCTCAAAAACAATAAAAAAAATAAATAAAAATAAAAAGAAGCAGTAAAACAACCGCTAAAACAACTCGAAAAATAACAGTTAAAACAATCAAAAAAACAACTAACAAAATATCTAGAAAAAACCAGAAAAACAACCAAAACAGTGGTTGCTTTTGTGGTTGTTTTGGGTTTTTTTTTTCTTGGTTCATTTTCAGTTTTTCAGCTTGTTTTGTGGTAATTTTCTGGTTGTTTTAATCAACAAAAAATAAAAAATAACCGCAAAAATAACCGAAAAACATTGTACAAATGAAAAAAAGAAAAAACTACAAACAAACCAGAAAATGATAAATAGATAAATAAAATAAGCAGAGAAAGAAAAAATAAATAGAAAATAAAAAAATAAGGTAATGAATAATATTATCAAATAAAATAGTTAGGAAGTAAAATGAAAATAAAATTAGCAAAGAAAGACAAAATAAATAAATAAAATAGTTATACAATAATAATAGCAGCAGTAATAATAATAATCATAACAAGAAGAATAAGAAAAAATGTAAACATGAAAAAAAAAAGAAAAAAGTAAAAGTGTAAAGTACGTGAAAAGAAAAAAGGACAGTGTTACGTGTCGCGGCCCCTAGAAAATAACCTGTTTAGTCCCTATAAAAAACCAAAAAAATTTGACTTTCCTTTTTTGCCCCCCAATACAGGGGGGTCATCAATTGGTTGCTTTTGGGGTTCCCCCCCCCCCCCCCCCCTTGCGTCAGTACTGCTCCTGTCGCTGTTAACGACGGAGACTTTATCCAAGAAAAAAACAGAACCACCGTACAAATGAAAAAACTGGTCCCACGTTAGTGATTTCTGTGAATTTCGAAAAAAAAAAGGTCAATCAAACTAATTATTATTCACTATAAACAAAGATTCTAAAAATATATTTTTGTAAGAGCATCTCCAATAGTAATCTTTATTTTAAAGAGTATCTTTTGCTCAATAAAGAGTATCTCAAGGAATTTTTAAATATAAAGAGTGAAGAAATTTGTATAACTCCAATAGACTCTATATATTTTTAACCTTCATTTTACTTTATCCAATAAACATTAATGCTTAATTTATTTTTCTCCTTTATTTTTTACAAGATTTCCCTTTATTTATTTAATTTTTTTTTTCCATTTGATGAAAGAGAAAATTATTTTCAATAAATAGACAAACATCAATTAATATTCTGCATGAGAAATTGAAATATTTTAGAGTAGAGAGTAAGGTTTGGCTCTCTACATGTAGAGAGCCAAATCAACTCTCTACTCTAAAATAAAAATATAGAGAGTGTATTGGAGACCATTTTTTGGTTTCACTCTTTAAAATAAAGAATTTTACTTAAATAAAGAGCCTATTGGAGACGCTCTAAGAAGTTGATTTTTAAAGATTTCATTTATCAGACCTCGTTGCCCAAGCTTCAGATACCTAACTGCTCTAGTCCTTTTCTTATCTTTTGAAAAAGAATTACATCATCGAAGAGGTCATTGTATGCATGTACTTTTTTTGTTCCCCCCTTCCATTATGATACTTTTAGCAGGCCGCTATGCAGCGGTCCATATTGTTTTATTAATTTTTTTTACCAATGCAATCAGGTGATAGTCTATTTTTGCTCTCTAATTTTGTCAAATTACACCTCATCCTATTTTTTTAATCCCGCTTTTAGAGTAGACCCACGACGAGAATCATTTATGTTCAATATAACATCTGCAAGTTTCATAGCCTGTCATGTTTGAAAAGTCTAATCTCCAATAGTGGATTTTACTCTCTTCTTGTTTTTTAGTACACTTTCACCATGAGAGCCCTATAAAATAAGCCACTAACTGCATATCAAGTTAAAAGGAGAAAAAAATTTTAAAGATGGCAAGTTTAAGGTCTCATGTTTATTTCTTGATATTATTTACCAGGCTTCTAACCCCAACTAGCAATTATAATCAAAGCCAATTCTATTCTCAGAAGAATCATGTCACTTTATTCATCTTCGGTGATTCATTGTTTGATGCTGGCTGATACCCCACAGGTATATTCCTATTCTATATTCAATATATTCCTAAATAAACAATAACTTGCAGAGAAAGGAAGCTCAAACCAAATAGGAGAAGGAGTCTCGGATTATGAAGTAAATACTTATGAAAGACACAAGTCCTACATGCAAAAGGAATCTCATTCCGTTAGGTTTGCATATTTCATTCTCTATAAATACTCCTTCCCTTTTCTCTTAATATTCATTCTATTCAATTTAGCTATTACTCTCTTTATCTCTCTAAAACTCTCTCTCTCTCTACATTCTCTAACTTAGGCATTGGAGGGTTAGTAGGGGAAACCCCACATCTCACCTTGCTTCTTATTGGTTACTTGACCGTAGGACTCGGAGGTTCCGAAAATCAAGTTATCAAGTGGCGCCGTCTGTGGGAAACTCTTGAGTCAAAAAGCCATTATCATCTACCGAGCAAAGCAACCCAAATCATGGCATCTAACCCACCACCCGTCATCCATCCTCAGATTAATCCACCAGGCACAACGCCAGATATCCATATCAACCCGTCTACCCCTATCCAACCAATTGATCCATTAGCTCTCACTCAAAGCGCTGGACCATCAACACAAATTCCTTTTAATCCTTACATGCCATTCGAAGTTACCTAAGGGTGGGCGACTCCAGGGGCAAATTTTCCTTATTATGCTCCCTTACACCAAACAAATAGACCCATCCCATCTATACCTTTTCCAAATCTTTCAGGAACTCCCATCACCAGTACACCTGACCTAAACACAGTAACCCAAACACTCAACCAGGGCCCAATAAATAAAGAGGCCATGATCCAAAATATTCAAGGTCAGATGCTCCTTATGCAATAACAGTTGAATGCCCTAATCCAAGATAATAACCTCGGAGTTGTTAACCCAGAGAACAATTTAATCATACCACCTACAGAAACCCAGAATAACCTTTCAAAAGATAAAGAAGCTCGGAAAGATCCGGAAGGAGAATCTAGTACAAGCATACTGGCTTTGGACGATGCTCAGATAGCTTAAAAGGTGGCATAAGTAATTCACAAAGCTCGAACAGGACCACGGAGGGAGGATGAGTGTGTTTTAGAAGGAACAACACCTTTCATAAGCAGGATTAACCATACAGAGATCCCTCTGAAATTCAAACTACCTCAGATGGATCAATTTGACGATACTAGAGATCCAATCAATCATGTGTCATCATTCAGAACAAAGATGATGCTCCAAACGTCAATGACGGAACTCTGTGCCGAGTCTTTCCCAGCACACTTACTAGCATTGCTCAGAGATGGTTTCATCAGCTTCCGAGGAATTCAATATCATCTTTTGAAGAATTAATCGAGAAATTTAGAACTCAGTTTATTACCAACATTCCTCCGGCTAAGAGCATCCACGACCTTCGGACATGCAGGCAAGAATTCAATGAGTTATTAAAAAGCTACTTAGATAGATTTAATAAAGTAGCTATGCAAATTAAAAATTTAAGTGACGAGGTAGCTGTGGAAGCATTGAAGAATGGAACTCGGTTGGGAAAACTCAAAGATAAAATACTCACAAAAAAGCCACACACCTTTTCAAAAGTCATGACAATGGCCACAAATCTAATTGAGATGGATGAAGATAGAAGGATACGAAGGGATGATGAGAAGCCAATGATCAGACAGAATGAAAGAACGGATCTACGAAGGCCTGTAAATCCTAGGGGGAATTTCAGAAACCCAACAGAGGGATTCATGAGAGAAGTCGAGAGATTCACACCCCTTAATGCTACTAAAGTTAAAATTCTCATGTGGATCAAAGAAAATGGCGTGGGCATAACTCCAGCCAGAAAATTAACTCCGCCAAGAAGAGGAATGATAATAGATAGGAAAAAATATTGTCAATACCATCAAGATTACAGGTATGAAACTGATAGCTGTCGAGACTTGGCACAAGCAATTGAGCAACTGATCAAAAATGGGAAACTAGGAGATTTTACAAGAAACAGGGATTTGAATGATCAGACAACAGACTCTCCTACCGCAAAGAAAGCTTGAAACGAGGTAGTCGGAGTTATCAATATGATCGTTGGTGGAGAAACACCAGCGGACAAGAAACTAAAAAAGCCTTGGAAAGATGATTACTGAGTATCTAGGAAGCCAGTCATTACTTTCGGGCCTGATGATGGGAAACATGTTCAGCATCCTCATAATGACACTTTGGTCGTAAGTGCATAAATCCAGAATTATTTGGTGAAATGACTTTTGGTGGATGATGGTAGTGTTGTCAATTCACTTTCATGGAATGCATATAAATCTATGGGAGGATCAATCACTGATCTAAAAATAATCAAGAATCCCATCACAAGCTTCTGTGGAGGACAAACTCAACCAATGGGACTAGCAAAACTCGACATCAAATTTGGAAATCGAGAATCAGGAGACACCAAATCAATTAGATCTATGTTCAATGTAGTGGATCTTCCACTCACTTACAATAGGATCATCGGAAGGCCAATTATCTATGACATTGATGCTGTTACGAGCATTAAAAGGCTAACTATGAAAATTCCTTTAGAAGACCGAGTCATCACTATACTCGGGGATCAAACAATGGCTAAACAGTGTTACCAAATGGCAGTAAAATCACAGGTAGAAGCGTTCCCTTTGGAAGCTTTAGAAACAGAAAAGTAGGGAGCTAACCTAGAGCCGGTAGATCAAGTCCACACCCTACAGATAGCTGAGGGGAAAACAGTCAGAATTGAAGGAGAACTTGACGAGACTATCAGCAATAAAATCGGTAAAGTCCTGAGCAGGCACTCAAATAGCTTCACCTCAAAAGCATCCAAGATTGTTGGAGTAGATCCTCGGATTGCATCTCACAATCTGAGCCCAGGAGTGAAACCGGTAGTCCAGAAAAAGCGAAAGTTCACCTACGAGAGACAGAAAGTGATCATTGAGGAAATAAAATAGTTGTTAGATGATGGGTTTATAAGAGAAGTTACACATCCGGAGTGGGTAGCCAATGTTGTGCTCATAAAAAATGCTAACGAAAAGCATAGAATGTATGTTGACTACACCGATTTAAACAAAGCATGTCCCAAAGACAGCTACCCCTTACCAACAATTGATCAATTGGTAGACTCAACAGCTTGTCACAATTTGTATAGTTTCAATGATGCAGCTCAAGGATATCATCAGATCCCCATGAAAGAAGAAGATCAGGAGAAAACATCCTTCATCACACACGAAGGTCTTTATTGTTACAAAGTTATGCCCTTCGGCCTAAAAAATGCAGGAGCAACATACCAATGACTGATGAATCACGTCTTCAAAGATCAGATTGGGAAAAATGTGGAAGTATACGTAGATGATATCATTGTCAAAAGTCAGCATGCAGCACAGCATGGTGAAGATCTCGAGCAAATCCTCAGACTCCTAGATCAATATTGGATTAAACTTAATCCAGAAAAATGTGTCTTTGGGGTCAAAGCTGGGAAATTCTTGGGATTGATGATCTCGCATAGAGGAATAGAGGCAAACCCAGAGAAGATGGAAGTCATTCTCAACATGAAAGCCCCTAAAACGTTGAACACACTCCAGAAGCTTAATGGTAGGATCACAGCTCTCGGAAGATTCATCTCATGCTCAACCAGAAAGAGCATGCCCCTATTCTGAGCCTTGAAGAATTCCAAGAAATTCGAATGGAAAGACGAGTGCCAAGCAGCATTCGAGGAAATCAAAAGATTCCTGTCTTCTCCCCCGTTGCTTAGCCGACCAATACCAAATGAGGTATTATACCTATACCTCTCCATTGGGCATGAGTCCATCGCTTCAGTATTGGTACGAGAGGAAGGAAGTCAGTAAAATCCAATCTACTATATTAGTAAGATACTCAGAGGCTCAGAAGTAAGGTATCCCAAGCTAGACAAACTAGCAATGATGGTTGTTTATACATCTAAAAAGCTCAGACAATACTTCCAAGCTCATTCAATAATTGTCAGAATAAACTTTCCTTTGAGAAAGATCCTGCAAAGGCCTGAAACTTCAGGCAGACTAGTCCAATGGTCCATTTTAACTAGGTGAATTTGATATCAGTTACAAACCTCATCAACAAATAAAAGCTCAAGCTTTGGCAGACTTCATTCAGGAAATGACAGTGGAAGAATCTGTGTCAATATCACATTCGGAGTGGAAATTATACATTGATGGAGCATCAAGCACACAAGGGGCTAGAGCTGGAATTATCCTTATTGGGCTATACAAAGTCAGAATCAAATATGCTGTTCAGATCAAGTACAATGCCACCAACAATACAGCCGAGTATGAAGCATTAATTATAGGGATAAAGTTGGCCACAGAAGTCAGGGCCGAGCATCTAAAGATTTACTCTGACTCTCAGTTGGTAGTCAACCAAGTCAAAGGAACATACTAGAGCAAAGAACCAAGCATGATCAAGTATGTAGAGAAAGCTAGACAGCTCCTAAAGAAGCTTGAATATGAAGGGGGACAATGGGAAATACTCCAGATTCCGAGGAGCGAAAATACAGATGTAAACTTGCTAGCAAAATCAACCTCCGAGGCCAATCAAACATTCAAGGCACTAGAGTTAACTGAAGAACTCCTCAATCCAAGTACCGAGGAGGTAGAAGTCATGAATACCCAAGAAGTAGCAGAATGGATGAAACTCGTCATAGAGTACCTGAGTCAAGGCACTTTGCCTCCAGATAAACTAAAAGCTCGGAAGATTAAACCCAGAGCAGCACATTATTCTCTGAGTAACGGAGAATTCTATAGAAGATCTTTATCTCATCTATGGTCGAAATGTGTATCACCAGATGAAGGCAACTATGTGCTCAGAGAAATCCACGAGGGAATCTGTGGAGCCCATGAAGCTCAAGGATCATTAGTCAGAAAAGCACTATTGCAAGGGTATTACTGGCCAAGTATGTCTAGGGATGTGCATCAGCTAGTTCAGAAGTATTCTAAATGTCAGCAGTTTGCTCGTTTGAATCACAAGCCATTTAATACTCAACAACCAATAGGAAGTCCATGGCCCTTTGCTATCTGGGGAATGGACATCCTTGGACCTTTTCCGGTTTCAACATCCCAAAAGAAGTTCTTGATAGTAGCCATTTATCACTTTACCAAATGGGTAGAAGTTAAAGCAGTCTCAACTATAATAGAAGCCCGGATTCAACACTTCTTTTGGAAAGAAGTCATCTGCAGATTTGGAATACCTCACACCTTGATCACAGATAATGGGAAGCAATTCGACAACGACAAATTCAAAAAATTTTGTACAAATTTAGGTATCAAGCTCAGATTTACTTTAGTTGCTCATCCTCATACAAATGGGCAGACAGAGGTCATGAACAGAATCATCATGCAAGGGTTAAAGAAGAGGCTGGACGAAAGGAAAGGGATCTGGGTAGAAGAGCTCAACAATGTCATCTGGGCATACAGAATGACACCTAGGAGTTCAATTGGAGAAACTCCCTTCAGATTAACTTATGGGATGGACGCAGTAATTCCAGTCGAGATTGGATCATCAAGCTACTGGGTAACTGGGGAGATAGACTCGGATGTCAACAACCTCAATGCTCGGATATGCTTAGATTTACTTAAAGAAAGAAGGGAACATGCATCCATTATTTTATAGGCCTAGAAGCTCAGAATAGCCGGGTATCATGAAAAACATGTTTGACCAAGACAATTTAAGGTTGGAGATCTTGTACTACGGAAAGCAGATATTGGCAAAAGAAGTTCTGGAATAGGCAAGCTCGGACCTAATTGGGAAGGCCCTTATCAAGTCTCAGCAAACACTACAAAAAGTGCATACAAGATACGAGACATGCAAGGGAAAGAGCTACCTAGATATTGGAACTCAGATAGTCTGAGAAAATATTACCAATAGAAAGAATTGTACTTAAAAGAAAATTAGATATTTAGATGCAATAATAAGTACCACTTCATTGATTTTCAAAAGACATTACAAAAAAAAAATAGCATCTACATCTAAGCACTGGTATTTCCCTCCGGAGATGGCTGAGGATCCACACCATCCAGTATTTGAATCTTAGAAGGGTCGGCAGAAGAACCAACTACAAGTGGGGACTTCTTCTTAGCAATCGAAGGTTCAGCAAGAACCTCAGAAGAAGATTTTTCAGCAAGGACAACCTTTTTATTCATTGGCTCCTTTCGCTGCCTCTGGGCAGACTTGCTCGCCTTCTCCTCTTCTGAGGCCAGCCGAGCCAGGTCATGAGGAGTAATCTTGTCAACGTTAGAAAAGGCCAGATCAGCCTTTTGATCAAGCATCGCCTTCTTGCATTCGGACTTATAGATTCTGAGGAATTCACCCATCATCCTCTAATAGGATTTTTTATCAACAGTCTGGGATTCGTTTTCCTTTAACAGTTCCTTCTTCAGGCGCACAAGCTCCGCATCCTGGTTCTCAAATTTCCCGGTGAGCTGAGAATTTGAACTCTCATACTCTTGAATCTTCTTTTGACAAGAATCCACCTCAGACCTCTCCTTGGCATGCTTAACTTCTTCGAGCTCTAAAGCATGTTTGGCAGTATCTAGTTTCTTCTCGAAGTCGATAACAATCGTACCGACTTCAGCCTCCTTCATATTGTATTCACTTTAAAGGATGAACTGGTCGTCCCTCGCCAACATTAAACTTTGAGCCATCTGGAGATAGTATATACAGTCAGCAAAAGCTCTCATAGACAATAAAGAAAAGAGAGAAGATTCAGCAGAAATTACCTCCAGGGTATGGCAAATTAGCATATTATAAAGCTTGCATTTCCCTATGTCCTGCCATCACTAGACATCTTCAGGAAAGAGTAAGGTCTCCACACAATATTCCCGGGCTTGCGAGTTCAACACACTCGGAGGGTTTATCTTTTCAAGGAAGAAAGGCCTTGCATCCGGACATCCAGCAAGTCTCGGGCATTTGATGAATATGCCCTCAGCGAGCTCTTCCTCAACCTCCACCTCTTTGCATTGAGTACACTTTCTGGAAGGCCCAGCAGCACTCCTCTGGATCAGGGGAATCTCATCTTCATCATTAGACACTACCTGAGATATAGGCTCTATCAGCACAGGCTTAGCACTTGCTGGAGCATCTTTATAGGCAATCTTGTTACCCGTTGGAGCATCTTCTTGCTCGTCATCTGATATTAGAATTCCGTCTGCAAATGTAAAAAAGTTAGCCATCTACATGAGCAAGAAAAAAAGCAAAGCCAGAACTAATACCTCCAAGAATCTCGGAACTTACCATTATTCCCGGGATACACTCTCCGAAGGTACCGCCGGGAGCAATTCTCAACAGAAGTCCTCATAGATATACTCCATTCATGAATTCTCTTTATTAGCATGACATCCTCTTCAGACAACTCTCAGGGATGCTGCACACGGTGACAATCGTCCACCCATAGATGACGGATCTCAAAGAACTCTATAGGATGTTCTATGACAAAGTACTTACGTCTCCAAGACTTGGGTATGTCTCGGAGTTTCACAAACAGACTCAGATGGGGAACAGCCTAGAGAGCAAACATCAGCTCTCCCTTTTTCTTATTTAAACTATACATATAATGAAACATGTCAAAATCTGGCGCTCTACCCTCCCTATGCATCAACTCCATATACCCAGTTAAAATCCTATAACTATTAGGATGTAATTGCCCGGGTGCAATATTATACCTATTCAAGAACAGCTTCACGAAAGGATCTATGGGAAATCTCAACCCACCCTCTAGCTGATCCTGGTACACCACCATTTTTATGGCATTTAGGTAGGGCTCGTTTGCCCGCTTATCAGTGGTATGCAATGTGTAGGACTGTGGAATGCTAAACCGATGCCTATACCATTCTAACATCCCCAGATATACTCTTGACTCAAACAAATCAGACTTCATTTACTCTCTAGGAGGCATGGTGTTATAGTAAAAAGGAAAACTAACAAAGGAAAACAAAAGCAAGGAACTGAAGGTATTCACCTGGAAAGCAAGTCAACCTTGATAGCAGTAGTAATGGAGACAAAAGTAGTGACACAGAAGAGAAAAATGAGTGAGGAGCGAAAGTGCTCTTCATAACACCTTCATTCACTATTTATAACCTAAATATCTTTGAGCAAGACTCGGTTTACCCCTACCAGCAGAGTACTCCTTATAGCAATTACAAGGGCACTATCGTCACAACATCTTCATCATCAATTGTCATCATTGCAAACGATAATCGAGGCCCTGTCCTCCCCAACGGATGTGACACTCTATCTGCAAAACCGCCGTCATACGTCCCTTTTTCTGACAATTGATCAGACAATGGAAGGTTAAGCAACATTCAAAATTCAAAATATCTTGAACGCCACGACACATGTCTGCCTCCTAGCTGTCTTGGACCTTGGTTCATCATGATCAAAGCCGAGCATCTTACTTAAGGTCGAGTATCCAGAAACTCACCTTCTCGGACCGTGCCTACATGCCGAGCATCTTACTTAAGGTCAAGTACCCAGAAACTCGCCTTCTTGGACCGTACCTACATGCCGAGTATCTTACTTAAGGTTGAGTATCCAAAAACTTGCCTTTTCAGACCATGCCTACGTGCCGAGCATCTTACTTAAGGTCGAGTATCCAGAAACTCGCCTTTTCAGACCATGCCTATGTGTCGAGCATCTTACTTAAGGTCGAGTATCCAAAAACTCGCCTTCTCGGACCGTGCCTACGTGCCGAGCATCTTACTTAAGGTCGAGTATACAACAACTCGCCTTCTCGGACTGTGCCTATATGCTGAGCATCTTACTTAAGGTCGAGTATCCAAAAACTCGCCTTCTCGGACCGTGCCTATATGCCGAGCATCTTACTTAAAAGTCAAGTATCCAGCAACTCACCTTCTCGGACCGTGACTACGTACCAAGCATCTTACTTAAGGTCGAGTATATAGTAACTCACCTTCTCAGACCGTGCCTACGTGCCGAGCATCTCAAAACTCCTGCCTTGCCAGGTCCCATTCTTCGTGTTCACTATAACATTGGTGGGTTACTCCCTCAGGACGCCGAGCATCTATAAGCCCATTCAACATTTTTTCATTTTTTAGGTTTATAAAGACTTGGTACCAAGCATCCCCATCAATAAATGACTGAGGCTGGCCACCTTAGTCTACCAACACGACTTCAGTAGATTTTTCTTCATCTCAGACATAAATATCCGACTAGACTTTCGGGGGGGACTCTTGATACCCCATAGGTATATTCCTATTCTATATTCAATATATTCCTAAATAAATAATAACTTGCAGAGAAAGGAAGCTCAAACCAAATACGAGAAGGAGTCTCGGATTAGGAAGTAAATATTCATGAAAGACACAAGTCCTACATGCAAGAGGAATCCCATTCCTCTTAGGTTTGCATATTTCATTCTCTATAAATACTCCTTCCCTTTCCTCTTAATATTCATTCTATTCAATTTAGCTATTACTCTCTTTATCTCTCTAAAACTCTCTCTTTCTACATTCTCTAACTTAGGCATTGGAGGGTTAGTAGGGGGAAACCCCACATCTCACCTTGCTTCTTGTGGGTTACTTGACCGCAGGACTCGGAGGTTCTGGAAATCAAATTATCACTGGTAATAATAACTATATCGAAAATGCTATTGGCCAAGCAAATTTTTGGACTTATGGGGAAACATTCTTTAAGTATCCCACAGGAAGGTTCTCGGATGGTAGAATAATTCCAGATTTTATTGGTATGATACTTTACAATTCTTGCTTGTCATCTTCTTTATAATTATGCATTAATTGTGACTAAATCAAGTTGATTCTTACAAATTTATTGTAGCTTAGTACTTGAAATTACCATTCATTTCACCATATCTTCAGCCAGTTAATTATCAGTTTATAATTGGAGCAAACTTCACTTCAGGTGGAGCTGGTGCTCTAGTTGAAACTTTTAAAGGAATGGTATCTACACAGTCATCTTTCAACTTGTACACTTCTTACCTGTTCTTTAATATTCTTTGCATCTTCTATAGGTAATAGACCTTAAAACTCAGCTTAAGTACTTCAAGAATGTGAAGGAACAACTGAGGCAGAAACTAGGTGATAAAGGGTCTAAGACATTGTTGTCCAGAGCCATGTACTTACTCAGCATTGGAACCAATGATTATGCATTGACTTTAAATACAAATTCCACTATGCTTCAACACTTCCCCAGAGAAGAATATGTGGGGATGGTCATCGGCAACCTTACAATTGTGCTAAAAGTATTCACAAATATCTCATTAACTTTCCATTATTTATCCTTTTGCTTCTTTGTTCAATCATGTAATCATGTTAGATTTTGGTTTCAGGAAATTTATAAGAATGGACGAAGGAAATTTGGAATTTCAAACTTGGGTAAATTGGGTTGTGCACCATTAACACGAGCATTGAACAAACAGATAAATAACTCAAGTGGGTGCATGGAACAAATTACATTTCTAGAAAAATTACACAATAGAGCACTTTCTAAAGTGCTCAAAGAGTTAAACAGAGGGCTGCATGGATTTAAGTATTCAAATCTTGATTACTACTCCATATCAAACGATAGGCTTAACAACCCATCAAAATATGGTTTAGTGAATTTTTATAACACATTGTCTCCATTATTTTTGTTTATGTGTATGTTGTGACTGTGAAGGATTTAAAGAGGGGAAAGCTGCATGTTGTGGAAGTGGTTCGTTCAGAGGAATTGTAAGCTGCGGAGGAAAGGGTGTAATAAAAGAGTATGAATTGTGTAAAAATCCAAGTGAACATTTGTTCTTTGATGGTGGTCATCCTTCTGAGAAATTCAACAATCAAATTGCAATATTGATGTGGGGTGGGAGTTCTGATGTCACAACACCTTACAATCTTAAACAACTGTTTGAGGCATAAATAAATGCAACTTCCTTTTGTAACCAAGTCATTTTGATTTCCCATTACTTATATACTTGGCTAATATAATAAGGCATATATCATTGATCCCCTTAATTAATTATTAGTAAATATATTTTTTATATTTTCATAACAAAGAGTTGTGAAAATTGAAATTGAGTAAATTGGAATTTCATTAAAAAAACAAACGTTACAAATTTCAGAAAAAGGTAAAGCAATTGAAATTCACTAATAAAGGATATTTCACTTAAAGTATTTTAAAATGAAGAATATGGATACTATTTGAATATCCTCTTTAAAATTGAAGATGCCAAGAAAAATTCTTATATCATACATACAATGTGATTACAATAGTAAATTGAAACAAATCTGATTACTTAATTCAAATCTTCACTCATTAATTATCACAAATATATTAGACGTCTAACTCTAACATCTACTAAATTTCATAATAACTAATTAAAAAAATTATTTAAAAAAAAAGTCAAATATATTTTTTTTTTTGGACCCCTACAACCAAAATGAAGAAAGTCCAATAAAAGAAAGGCATTTTTTCATAAATTCCCCAAAAACTCATGTCAACAACTAAAATACCTCAACTTCTTTAAAATTACACGCGTGTCACTTTACATGACTTTATTTACTCGAATGCACCTTTTCACGTAAATGACGGGGAAAAAAAATAAATAAATAAAACTCAAATCTCAGCTCCTTCTCCATCTTCATGATCTCTCTTCCCCATCTTCAAGCAACTTCATCATCTCAACAACACCACCATATTATAATCATCTTAAAGTTTCCTTTTTTTTTTTATTCTTAAATATTTTGCGACATATTCAGCATCCAAGAATAGATCACTTCAGCCTAGGACTATTTTTATATAAAGTCAAGATCAACTTGAAAAGCCCATCATGATATAGCCTATTTAATTTCTTAGTTTTATTGAAGCTAACAAGGCGTGGAGAAGAGAAAGGAATTTAATTATAATTTCCTCCTTTTCTTCTTCTTCTTCTTAACAAATTTTTTATTTTTGATAGCAGATTGCTTTCTCCAGGATTTGCAGGTTAAGATCTGCAATCATATGCTTTAAATCTTTATAATTTCAGGTTAGTTGCTTTTCCAGTTGCTTTCCATTTCTTTCTTCCTTTAGATCTATATTCATTTCTTTCAATTGCATATTTCATTTTATTATTTTTTTTCTTTTTGCCATTGTTAATTATTAGATCTTGTGTATCTATATTTATGGCCATTTAGCTAAAAAGTTTTCAACTTTTGGTTGTAGATTTGTGTGATATCATCAGGGTTGGCCATATATTTAATTATTAAGGGTTTCTTGGAATAAGGTTTTCTGAGACCTCCGGTTTGAGTAATTTTTGGCATGGTTTTGATCTGGGTTTTATTTTATTTATTTTTGTTCTATACTAGGAACGTCTCTGTTGTTAAAAGGTCATTCTATTCAGATTCGCTCCAATTTCTCATTTTCTCATTTTCAACCTTCAATTTTGCTCCAATTTCATGTAGTTAAAGGGTTAATCTTGGTGAAAATATGGTGTTTGATATTGGTGTTTGTTGGGACTTTTATTGGTGGTGTGTCACCATATTTTATGAAGTGGAGTGAAGGGTTTGTGGTTCTTGGTATGCAGTTTGCTGGGGGTGTGTTTTTGGGTACTGCTTTGATGCATTTTTTAAGTGATGCAAATGAAACTTTTCAGGACTTGACTGAGAAAGAATACCCTTTTGCTTTTATGTTGGCTAGTGTTTGGTATTTGATGACTATGCTTGCTGATTATGTCATTTCTTATGTTTATGGTAGAGGAAGCAGTCAAGCTAATGGAGATTTGGAGCTTTTAGGTACAGTTATTTTCCTTTAATTGTTATATTTCTTAATGTCTTATGCTTATTTTATTGAATTCTTTTTGGTTGCTTGTCTATTTTGGGTATTGCTAATGTTTTGGAATAGTATCATAATTTTGTTTCATCTGAAAGGAATTGGTACTGAAATTGCTTGTTCTTAATCATATCTAGTTTTGGTGTGATGTTATTGGTCACATGTATGGTTGATGAATTTGGCTTAGCAGTTGAGAAAACTTGAGATTGTCATTTTCTGTCACATAAAATCAATTAAAAATGTTGCATCATCATACGTACATTTTCTTGTCAATTAAGCTTCGATTTTGTGTGG
>CATIWK010145760.1:0-15468 GCA_949634005.1 Mallotus japonicus | reverse complement strand
AATAGCCTTTTGTCCAGAAGTGAGTGAGTTGCCTCCCAACCCAAATTGTTGATTCTGTGCAAATCCAGCAATCTCCACACTCTGCTGGAATAGTGTCAAGGAGTTGATGTTTCTGTAAGTGGCCAAAAATCAAACACAAGGTCTGCACCCATAAACCTCAATTCATGGAGCCATCATCTTTTTGAACCTACAGAGAAGCCTTTGCATCAATCTCAATTTTTTTTTTTTTTTTTTGCTTCAAATCACAACAACACGAAGAAACAATGTTTGGTGCTCAATCTTCAACTCCGGCGTTTGGGACTCCATCCTCAACTCCATCATTATTTGGTACTCCATGTTCTACACCGACATTTGGCACTCCTTCCCTCTTTCGCCATTACCGCCTTCGGGTCTTCTCTTTTCTCCACACCATTCTCAGCTGAAACACAACAGCAACAGAAAACTTCGCTTTTTCCGCAGCAAACTCCGTCTACTGGTTTGGACTCCAAACTACTCCATTTTCCAGCAGTATATGCATTAATATATGCACTAACTTATGCTCACTTACAATGAAAAAAAAAACAAATATCGATTAAGGGAGAGGGGAGATGTCTGGTACGAGAGGATCCACTGTTCCTCTGTTTTATGTCTTCTTCTTGTCCTTCTAATGCTTCTAAGAGGTTTTTGTGTTTTATGTCTTCAACAATCCACGTCAGATCTAGTTTTGAGTGTCAATGCGCTCTTAGACGTTTGTAAACACGTCCCAATCCACGCTGTAATTTTAATGTCAAATAGAAATAAGTTTTACTATATAGAGTGTGACATGGGTCCAAAATAGAAGTATGAAGGTGATATAGGAAAAAATGATACTTGAGAGGTGCAATAGGTTAAAATTGGAAAGTTTAGGGGTGAAAAGGTGTATTTGGCCAATACTTATATGTAGTCATTTACCACAAACTTGTATCGTTGAGAACAAAAGAAATGCCCCTTAGTAGAGGGATAGAGGCTTGAAAATTTAAACGATCTCATATTCAGCATTAACGCAATAACACTTGGGTTTGTAAATTGGATGATGAGAGGCTTAAGTTGCTGACGGAGGAGTCAAAGATTAATTCAAATAACAATCTCACAAAATTGACCAATTACCATTTTGCTTCCGTTTTTCTGATGCCAATGCAATCAATTCAACAACATTACATGTAATTTTCCAGGAGTTTGCTACTATCCAACAGGTGAAAAAAGTAGTCAATCTTTGAGACATCAGATAATGATCTTGGACAAGAACTAAAATCATAAATATTCAATACAGTAACTAGAAATGTCAAAAAATGGTTCAACAGATCACTCAAAAACAAGATAAACATTTCCACCTCTTTGAAATGTCTAAAAATAGATTGTAGTAGAAAGTGAAAACTCCATTGCAAAAGCTTAGGATCTTGGTTTTTCCTTCTTCTTCTTGAAGAGGGCAAGAAGGGAGACACCAGAGACCTTCATAACCTTAAATCTAACACCGGGAATATCTTCGACGACATGACCCTTATATCCAAATTCGACAATCAAAACCTCATCCTACAATCATAAAATACACAAAGCACTGTTAGGAACACACAAGTGAAATATACAACCCAACACAATTATGGCACTGTACACACATTCTCTTCAATAAAATTTAAGCAACCATCATTAGGAACAAAAGCAAATATCTTCTTCCCATTTTTAATAAGCTGAACTCTAGCACATTTTATGATGGCAGAGTTTGGCTACTTGGTGCTTCAACCATCTTTTTTTTTTCTTGATTGCTTGCTTTTGTTCTTGCTTTTACCTTTGTTTGGTATTAAGTTGCACCTGGTGGAAGTGGAAGGGTTAGATAGCTGCTGTGAGGATGCTTTTGCTTTTTTTTTTTTCTCATAGCTAATCCCTTTAGCTTTAGGATTGATCCATCTGGTTCAACGACGGCATCAGTTTTGGGATTGAAGTCTGCTGCCTTTACAAAGCGGAGTCAAAGCTTGATGTGTCGTGGGTTCAGTCCCTGGTGTAGGATACCCTGGTATGAATCATGGGCAACTGGGTTTTGAGGAGGAGCAGCAACAATGCCATCTTAACGCTGGAGGTTCATAAATGATTCCAGCATAGGTAGAGCAATTGTAAATTGAGTAAGAGTAGATGGTGACAAAAGTAAAGAGAACTATCACTACTGGAGACCTAACAACAGTTTTCGGTGGGGCCCACATGCCATGCCACTTGATTTTAATGGGTAATTGGGCCACATCAGCTCTTTTTGATGGTGGAGTTAACATAGGTTCAATTTTAGGCCATTTTTCAAACGTTAAGGTCCAAATGGGAACAAAAAAAATATTAGTGGCCAATGTAAGATTTGGCTCAAAGTTTTGGATCCAATTTGGCCCTTTTCCCAATTATTTATAACAAGATTTTCATCAAGTCCAAATGCAAATTTATGAAGACAAAAGTTAGAAATTATTGTAGCTGAACGAATATACATTATAAGCTAGGCTCCAACTTTTTTGGATATAATAATAATAATAATAAAGTGAATAAATGAGAAAATGAACGGAGAATGATATGTCAATATTGTAAAAATAATTGAAAGCATTCGAGCATGTTACTGGAAAGATTGTGGTAAGACCGTACTCGGGGTATGGCTGGATTCTGTGAGATGTCAGATTGTGTTCTGGACACAACAGCTCGCATGATTTTAAAAAAATATATATTCATACTTTAGTACGGTGAGATATGAATTGACGAGAATTGAGATTGTATTGGCCAAATATTGTGATAATTGTTTTGTGGACAGCACTTAAGATTCATTATTCCTTTGGGGCAAATCCAAGTGGTATTATTGTATGCATATAATTATGATGAACCTTCGATATGTCGAATGGTACCCACCACATCGATAGCAACATGTGAACTGTGTAATTGTGCATCTGTGCTTCTGTGTTTATATGCTCTTATGAATATAAGCCTATGCGCTTAAAATTATGAATCAGTGTTCTAAAAAGATTTATTGATATTATTTATCTAAGCAGCTTTAAAGGCAGTGAGCTTAACACTTGTAGTTGGGACATATGCACTGTTATATTATTAAAAGAATCTTACAGTTTAAATGTAATAAAAATATAAATTGACTATTACACAAAATCCATAAGGAGGCCATAGCGATAATTTCAAAATAATTATATTTAATATAAATTGCAAATTAAGTGGAAATCACTGAAAATTTTCAACTTAAACATTTTATATTTATTCTTGTACTTTGTTTATTTTTGTTTGGTTATTCACTGGTCATTTCATATCCTGGTTGTATTATTCTTATTTACCATTATTTCTTGTTGTACTATATCACTCACTGGGTATTTTCTTGCGAAAATACTCACTCCCACTTTCTTTTTCTTTCTTTCAGCTTAGGTTATTCTTAGAATATTTTTATATGAGTTTTGCTACGACTATACATTGTGTATCTAAGAATTACAATATGATGGAAGATAAGACTATAGCTCGCTAGACCATATGCCACGACATTGATGCTATATTGTCTTATAGGGCCTCCGTTGAGCCCATCACAATGTACTTTTGTATGCTTGTAAATTTAGAAGAATTTTTAATGGGTATTGTACTGTTATTTCAGTGATTTTCAAAACCATTATCAGGACTTGCCTCCTTGACATGGATTTAGTTATGACTTGTGTTTGATCTTTTTGGTTCCTTTTGGGCTTTTGAAATGGAGTGTAACTAGGTTTTTATATGTTGGTTAGTCGATACAAAAAAGGGGTTACAATCATTTCAAATGTTAATTTTTGTATATAGTATTGTATGATCAGGTACTTGTACCTCAAATTTAACCTATTAGTGCTCAGTTTTGGTGTTTATATTTTGTGTAGGATAGCAATATTGTTCTCTTTTCATTTATTCTTATCTTTTGATATACTCGAAGTACGGTTAAATATTTATTTGATTTGCTACTATGAGCACATTATACAACTGAAAATAGGTTCTTCAACATTTGTGGTTGTGTATGATGTTGAGATACATGTCAAAACAGACTTTCAATTGAAATGAGGAGATTTTGAGTTTACTTAAAAGTGATACCTCTTTACACCGGTGCTCTAATTAGATGATCTAGGGGGATGTGATCAACTAATGAAGGTGCTAGTGGAGAGGGTGTCACAAACACTGTAAACTATGATGACATGGATGTTGACATGTTGACATGGATGTCCACGTGGATGTTGACGTGCTGGAGTGGATGCGCACATGGATGTCAAGGTGCTGGTGTGGATGTCGATGTGGATGTCAACATGCTGATGTGGATACCGATGTTAGCATCCACATCATCACAATTAACGATGTTAGTGAATTTGGCCTATATTTGCTAACATCAAATATCACAGGATATTGAAGTGTCACAAAAAAATTACAAGGCCATAAGTGAAAAAGCACTAAACCATAGGGTACTTTTTTGTACTTATCCAAAAAAAATTCAATCCAAGCAAGTGCTAGATTATTTATCAAGAATGCCTAGCTTAGATTCCACTTTTAAGTAATTTAATTTAATTTTAATTTTAATTTTAATATATATATATACACACATACAAATGGGAGGATAGGTAAAATTATAAAAAATTTTCACTCATTATTATATAAAATTGGATTTTTTTTTGGAAGCTATATAAAATTGGATAATTTAGTCATTTACTAATAAACATTAAGTTAAATTAATTAAAATGTCATTCTAATTTAATTGAAAGTATATTTTATATTCTAATTAGGTTAACTTTTATTTTATCTCTAATAAAAATTAAAGTAATTAACTTTTATTTCAATTAAATTAATTAAAATTTAATTGAAAGTATATTTCCTATTTTAATTAGGTTAACTTCTATTTTATCTTTGAAAAAATTAAATTAGAATTATATTTTGGCACCTACAATTTTGCACGGTTTTTTTTTTTTAACAATTAACCTAAATTGCTAAACCTCTTGACAAGAAAAGCTAAAAAAGTATATATATATATATTAACAATTAGTCTAAATGGCTAAATCTTTTAATTTGAAATAAAAAATTAAAAAAAATAACAATTATCCTAAATAATTAAACCTCTTGATTTAAAATAGAAAATATAAGAGAATTAGGAATTAAAACCTACTCTCAACTAAATATTTTATCCCATAACAGAATACTTTACCTTATGTTTCTACGTGGGAAAGGCTTTCCACATAAAGCAATTGAATTTTATAGGCAAAATGTACAAAAAAGTCCTTCAACTTATATGAGAAGAGTGGATAACACCTTAAACTTAGTGTCGACTCATCGAAACCTATGAACTTTTAAAAATGGCTCAATTATGCCCATTTTTAATAGTTACTTAACATATATTAAATTTTAGTTTGTAGAACTATAAAAGATGCAAAAATGCCCTTAATTTTTTTATTTTAGCACAATTAAACCCTATATTTATTTATTTTTCTGTTAATTAATATTTTATTATAAAATTTATTTTAAAGTATTTATTTTAAAATTTTAATTATTTTTAAAAAGTATTTCACACATAAAAATTATTTATTTAAAAAATGATCTGTGATAATTCTTTAATAAATTCTACACTTTACTGACCAAATAAAATTTTGCTCAAAAAATTATTAAATTTTATTTAGAAAACTATTAATTTTTTTTGGCTAGTAAAATTTTATTTGAAAAATTTATTAAATTATATTTAACCAATAAAATTTTATTAAAAAATTAAAAAATTTTATTTGGCTAGTAAAAATTTATTTAGAAAAATTATTAAATTTTATTTGGCCAATAAAATGTAAATTTATTATCAAGAATTTTTATAGAGCATTTTTTTAAGATTAAAATATTTTGATTCATATAATAATGTTTACAAGAATCAAAATTTTTATAGTCTAAGATCATTTTTGAAAAAAAATATATATTCTAAAATAACTTAGATCAATAATTTTTTTTGCGGTTATTTTTACACTATGAAATGAATTTGGTAGATAATTTTATGCTTTAAAATTATTTTCTAGAAAAATAAGTAATATAGACTTTAAAATAAATAATTTTTAAAAAATAATTTTGGACTGTAAAATAAATTTCTAAATAAAGTATTAATTAATAAAGTAAATAAATATTTAAATTTTAAAAATATTTAGGGATTAATTGTACTAAAATAAAAAAATTAAGGGTTTTTCTGTACCTTTTATAGTTTCACAAACTAAAACTTAACATCTCCCGCATTTTCCCTGCGGGGCTATTACATCTGGCCCATCTAGCTTGATTGGGATAAAAACTTACAGTCTTATCCTCTATACTTCCTCTAGTCTGGGTCAGTGGTTTCTCTCCAGCTATGAAATTTCGTAAGTGATGCTAGAAACTGCTAGCGTTCCCTGTTCAAGGCTTAACCTACATACCTCACGATATAGTCTTGGGCAACGCTTCGCAGATAAGAAGACTAACATTGTGGTCTCTCAGGTCTTGAGGGAAGAGTATCGCCTCTTTTTGGGTGGAGAGAAACCACTGACTTGATGCCTCGTCGGGAGAAATTAAATAGGGGGGTGGTGATCTCCTAAGCTAATAACCCTGACAGTTATTAATTTTAATATTAATTATTTCTATTTAATATTAATATATTAAATTAATAATATTAATTTCAGTAACTGTTAAAAATAGGATCTAATTAAACCATTTTTAAAAATTCATACACTTCGATAAATCAACACTAAATTTAAGGTGATTTCTGCTCTTCTCATATAAGTCAAAAGGTTTTTTTTTTTTTTTTTTTTTTTTTTTACACCTCTTACCAATTTTATAAAATATGATATCATATTTTGGCACTAAATTCAAATTTCAACTAAAAAAACAAATAGAACTGCCGAATAGCCACAATTTATTCATCCTTTAGTGTCATCATCAAGATTTGATCATCTAAAATTATCCTCCATGTGTACAGCAGAAGGTGATTTGGTCACTTCCATGATGGCCATGCCATGGAATATGAGCCATCAACATACATTGTTCCATTTTACCCTCCTTATCAATTACGTCTCTGTAATGCCCATCCCATTTAATCCAAATTAATCCAAAACTTTTACCCATTTTAATTTAAATTAATAGAATTTAATCTAAATTAATACAACCTTATCTTTGTAGCGACTAAATACCCAAAATTTTTATCCAATTTAATCCGAATTAATACAACCTTATCTTTGTAGCTGCTGAATATAATTACCATATTTTGAGAAAACTGAGATTTACAACTTTAAACTCCAATTATTAAAAGAAAATATCTACTTGTGCTCCTACCTTGGCTATTTTAACTTAAGTGATCAAAGGAAACATATTGCATAATTATAATTAACACACCAAACAAACAAAGCCAATCACTTGCTTGCTGCAATATGTTCATCAAAATCAAATTAACAATCCTAACAACAAATTTCACAGCCGAAGAAAAATAATAAAAGAGAGAAAAATTGTTCCAATGGAGTGAATTAGGATAGAAGCCTCGTCAGTTGTTGGAACAACTTCATCTGTTTGATCATTCACAGACATAAACACAATCAAATGTAATAATAATGATAATCAATGTTTCTAAAATTAATTGAATACTTAAATTATATGCAAAAGGGTACCTGGAAGAGAAGTAGGAAAGTGGGAAACAATGTTATCAATGATACCCTCTTCTTTATCAATCTTTACTTCTTCTTCTTCTTGATCTTTGCTCTTTTCTTCGTCTGCAACTGCTGCTTTTGGACTCGATGGAGACACCAAGTGAGATATAAGACTGTCCAAGATTCCACCTTCCTTCTTTTCTTTTACTTTCAGGTGTTTTTCTTGCTTTTCCCCTCTTCCCTTATTAACATCATCATCATCAGTCTCCACTTTAGAGACTAAGCTAGATACTATATTATCTAGTAATCCTCCAGTAGTAGCTCTTTGCTCTTCTGCAATAACTTGATCTTGATCATGATCATCTTCTTCTTCTTGATGGTGTTTCTCTTCTTTTAGATGCATAATGCTCTCATCTTCAGTTACACTATCTTCCATATTTTCTTTTTTGGGGTTGATGGATTTCACTTTTATATGATGCATGGAACCTCGCCGACTATAAATAAGACTGAGGTATATGATTGGGAAACAGATGTCACCAGTCCGAGGAATAGTTTAATACGAAGCAATGGTTTGTCTACACATATTTCATAACTGTTGTCTGATGGGTGGTGCTACAGAAATCCAGTAAATGGTTGGCATGTGCCACCTTGTCAGCTTATTATTATATTACAAAGGTCGGTGAACCACTTTGGCACGGATATCAGTGCCCTAGGACTGTGCCCTTCTGTTGAGAACACCAATGAAACATACACAGTGGCATAGCAAATTGTTTCTGCTTAACAAGCAACTGGAATTCCAGACTTTGACAATTGCCGGAAGGGTTTTTCACTTGGCCAACATGGAAAAGGACTGTAAATGAGCTTTCAATACAAAGCATAAAATAGATTTGGATCCAACTTTCTGTCACAATGGATATGGATCCACCATGAAACTGCAGGCATGCATATAGACATTGATACTAAACTATAGTTGCTTGCACTTTGATGCTACAACAGTCAATAGCCTTCGAGACACAGCCTGGGGCACCGATAAATCCGAGCGGTATTAGATCGAACATCTTCTTGTACAACCTCGTCGACGAATTTTAGTTTCCATGCTACTTATGCAATCTGGGTTGCAGCACTTTTTGTGCCACATCATCAAATTTGAACAAATACCACACCTTCCACTTGAGCTCCTTAGGTCCAAAACTCCAAATAAAAAGGTACTATGTAATATGAATTAGTTAGAAGGAACTACTTCTGACCAAAAAAAAAAAAGTTAAAAGGAACTACGTATGAAATTTATCTACAGAAGACTATGCATTATGCATCTCTTTGATGCAAACACATGCGCAGCAGATACAATCTTATCCAACCAACCAAAATTTTTGTTACCTATTCAAATTTTCTAAGCTAGTACAGGCACTAATCAAATACAAGGGCATCATCTAATTTTGTGCTTGATCACCTTACAACACAGTATATAATTAAATGCTTAATGCATCAGGAGCTACCTCTCTTTTCAAAGCAAATAATGGTAAAATTGCCACAAGGCAAGCATGGGAATTTAGAACTTAGTAACTTTTGGGTTGCCAATAAATCATCCAAGGACTGGAATATTGATATCACTGAGATGCTAGCAGTCATTCCCAAGTTGTTTGTTTCACATCACTCTTACTTCTCAGCTTTCTTTAGTGCCTCCCTCCGCTCTTTACGTCTAGCATCCCTGGCAGCAGAATCAGCCTGGACTTTATCCATTATAGCAAGGAAGCCAGGAATTGTCCTGTCTAGCTTGTTGTAAACTTTGATGCTGAGATTATAGAAAATCCGAAATATTCTCTGCAGGAACAGTAAGTGAACAAAGCTGAGGCACATGTGCTAAACAGGTACAGCACAAGGATAAGGATCTATGAAAAATTCAGAAGAGTACTGGGACTAAAAAAAATAAAAATCTCTGCAGAACCATTCCACAATTTGTGTTATGTACTTTACTAGTAGGGCTTTTCAGTTATAACTTTCAACATCTTTTGTGCAAAGAAAATCCTCATCAGAAACCCTATAATGTGGTTAAACCTATTTGATTCATCAAACATGCTAAGTTACTAACATGAACAGCATGCTTACTCAATCTCTTCAGGAAACTCAAATAAAACACAGGAAATGTAAATGAAACTGTACCTTGACATCTTTGTTCCAATGCCTTATGTATGGGGGACCTGTTGTATATGTGCCAAGAGGTGGACGGTACCATTTGCCATCATATGTTATCTTATCCATTGCTTGCTCAACACTCAGAACCTCCCAAGGCCTCAAGCCAGGGATTATTTTAGCCAATTGGAGCCTAAATCACAAAAACAACCAAAAATAACCAAGATGGACAGATCCAAAGTCAATAATGTTTCATATCAACAGGACAGCATTAATGAAATAATTAAGCAGCACCAACATGACCTTGCTCTTGACTAATAAGAGAAAATTTGAACATCAAACAAATAATGCAAGTGTTTTAGGACCTGAGTTCTTTTGGAATGTATTTGTTTGGCATATGGTCAGCTTCCAAAGTAGAGGTCAGCTCAGGACCACTCGCCCAAAGAAATAGGGCATGGCTAGGAATTCTAACTCCTGGCCATACACCATCATTAGCTTCCAAAACAGCCAAGTCACGCCTTTTACTCTCTATGGCCTCCTGTTGCAGCTGTTTGTAGGTTTTCTTCTCACGTCCCTTGAGAGGAACCCAAGGAGGAATTCCTTTCTGAAGTTTGTGAAGGAAAGCCGTTGCTGCGGCACCAAGTCTAACTGTGATAACCGAACCATAAACCAATAATTAAAGCATTAGAAATGCCAAGTTGGCAAGCAAGGGAAAGCTCAGTTTATGCACAAAACTGACGTAGTAACCCAACTGGCTTCACACAAAATATAAATGCCATGTGCAAGTGCATCCACATATTTGCAAGATGACATTTCTTGTGACCTCCAAATCTCAAAATTCAGAATCACAAAAAAAGAAGAGGTAATTGATTACCTGCATTTAGAACAATTCCTTGATACCAACATTTTTCTTCCTACACTATATCTGTGTCACTCAATTCCCTGATATAGTGTGAAACAAATGACCTTCATATAAATAAACTACATTTATCCTAAGAACGTAATGACAGATTCTATCATGAAATTTCATTCCAATGCATCCTGATAGCTGCCTTTCCATAATTATTTCTACTTCTGAAGATGCAATATAGAACATCAAGGATCAAGTCATCCATTGTTTAAAATCATAATAAGTCTAAGTGTTTACCAGTACCTATTGCTAGATAACTAACTTGTATGGTGTGTAAGCAGCAAGTTACCACTTATAACAGACTAAAACAAATCCAAATGCAAAACCACATTCATCTAATAATACATAGAATTAAAACCATATGCACCTTCCCAAGTAGCAATTGCACGTTCCATGCCATAAATCATATGTATGGGCGCCCATTCATCCATGTCCTCACCCCATACAAAGGTATCTTTATCAATTATCCCAGCACCCCAAGCAGTTTTAAGCTGAATCAACTCCATTGGTCCTCGCGTCCGTCCCAGCCGATCCTTATAATAAAATCCACCGCTTTTCATAATAACTACAATAACCAAACATAACAAAATCACCAACGAAACAAAGAATACAATAATAACTCAAATTAAATGTCATTAACAAAAGCTCCACACTAACTTACTTACAATCATAATATCTCTTCTCCAATCGTTTATACCCAATAGCTTGAGCAACATCAATAGGTCTACTAGATGGGTAAGGTCTCTGTCTAAAACCCCATAACCCAAAAAAGAACTGTCTCGCAAAATCCCAAAATTTATCATCACTTTCCTTCCTAGTTTTTATAGCCTTTCTGGGCATTGGCCGGCCGTCCGGTCCAATGACATTCGGCACTTCCTGCCACATCTTTCTGTCCTCCCACCGATAAGGAAGCTGATTTGCTTTCAGTTCCAACTCATTAATCTTGTCGTCAATCTCTTCGGCTCTAGCCAAAAACTTGACAACAGGGTTCGAATCCATTTCCTGCCAAAATTTTTCATTTTCTCTGATTTCTTCTTCAGTTGGGTTTTCTTTTTTCTCAAAATATGGGTGGTCGTTTAGGATTTTTTCGACCTCTGGTGCATGACGGTAATCGGGTAGGTTCTCGTGCTCGTAGAAGAATTGATCGAGCATTTGGTGCCAGTAGCCTGGCTGGTCTGATTCGGGCTGTTCAGGTTTTTTTGGTTTCTTGAATGGGTTTGAGCTGGAAATGGAGGCGAAGTTGGAGGGTTTTTGAAAGGTTTTAGAAGATGATAAAGAGTGGATGAGGGGGAGAAGGTTTACAGGAGGAAGTGGGTTTGGGGGTTTGTTGAAAAAGTTATCAAAGAAATTGAAATTGATTGATGCCATTAGGGTACAATTTTTGGTTGAAATGAGAGTTTTGTAGAAGAAGATGAAGAAGAATATGATACTGTCCCAGTGTCAGTGAGTACTGAGGATGTAAATGGCTGCATAGGTTTTGAACTAGTGCAATTGAAACTTTTAGCCCCTTGGGTCTTTCAAAAGGTGTTGGCCCAATACATGGTTATAGGTCCAAAAGTTTTTTAAAAATTTTTTTTGAAACTTTTTCAAAAATTACCAAAACATGAAAGAGTTTTTTGGAAATATGATTGATTTTTTTCTTTCAAAACTATAGTATTGACAAATAATTTTTTCAAAAATACTATAGTTATTCTCATGCACAAACAACAACCACTACAAAATAACTATAAATACAATTACCAACAACAACTAGAAATATTTTTAGTTCTTTTTTTTTCTATTGTTAACTGGTTGTTGTTAGCTTGTTATTGGGTTGTTCTTGCTATTGTTTAGTTCTTTTATTTTTATTTGGTTATTGTCAGTTTTTTTTTGTGAGGTTATTTTTTTTTTTTTACTTCTTGTTGAGTTATTATTGCTCTTTTTTGGTTTTTTCTAGTTGTTGTCTTGTTGTTGTTTAGTAATTTTTTTGTCAAATTTATTTATTTAGTAAAAAAACATTAACAAAAAAAAACTATAGTTTTACAAAAACAATCATATTCATTGAATTTATTTAGTAAAAAAAACCATATATTTCATTTTTAAAAATTTTAACTTACTCATTTACATAAAAATTTATAATATTTTAAAAAATCAAAAACTAAATTTGGAGTTAAAAAAAAATTAAAATAAGTAAACAAAATATGGTCAACAACTTGAAAATAACTAAAAAATAGCAACAACAATCTGACAACAACCAATTTGAATAGTTCTATTTGCTTCTATTTTGCTAAATGTAAACAGAGCACAAAATAGCGTGATAGCAACCACAAAACAACTAAAAAAACAAAAATATCAATACCAACCCGACAACAATCAAATTCATTAACACTCATGTCACCAAATTACCAATAAATGCCCAAAATTTTTTTAAGAAAAAATTTACAATCAACAAAGCTAGCACCAAAAGTACAAATCCAGAAAAAAGAGAACTCAAAAATCACCGAAGTATCAAAGAACCAAAAAGAAAAAAAAAATTCCACCTAACCATTACAATTCGCAATGATTTGTGACCTTCTAAATACAAATTTCTCTTACTTAACGCAATACACAACAACTTTATATCAAGTACACATATATATACACAAGATTTGGGAGTAAAAGCAAGAAAATTTATGGATTTTCAATAATAGTAGCATTGCAATGGAACTTTAAAAAAAAAAGTAAGAGAGAGATGTATCAACAATGTAAAAATAACTGTTTTATTTTGAGCGAGAAAAGAGATTAAGAAGAGACAAAGAAGAAGAAGAGGAAGAGATTTGTTGATGTTGTTGTTATTGTTGTTGTTTTGGAAAAAAAAAGTTATAAATGAAACATGTGTCATATGAAAGTGAAAAAAAAAAAAGTCACCATATTTTAAAAAATCATGATAAAAAAAATGGTGTCATGTGTAATATTATCTTTTTTTTTTTTTTGGTTTTGAAAATTACCTTCTACATTTTGGTAGCTGTAAACGGGTTGAACTACTCACAAGTTATTTAGAGCTCAGCTTGATAAAATTTGTTTGAATTCATATATTAAAGCTCGTACAATATGTGCCAAACTCAAATTGTAAAATGCTCAATTTGTGAACAAATTCAAATAAAAACTCATGAGTTAGCTTGTAATTTTAATGTATTAATAATTTCATATAAAATATATAATATATAAAATTTTTATTCATATTAAATGGAAAAATTTTAAAAATATATTAAATAAAATTATTATTTTTATAAATAATTTTAATTTATAGTTTATATTTAAAAAAAAATTTACCATCAAATGATATATCGATATCAGCTCAATTATAAAACGAACAAAATCTGAACTAATTAAAATTTAGCTTGATTCAACTTATTTACATCCTTAGTTGTGATGACTCTCACTAATTCATATTGAGTTAGGTGATTTCTATACGAAGATAAACATTTTGAACATTTATTTTTATTTATAAATAAAATTTGAAATATTATTTAAAACTTCAAATCTCTAATCAATATTTTTTAACACAGTAAAAAAAATCACCATCATAGAATGTCTGAAATTAAACACATAATTTTTTAAAAACTTAAAAGAATTTTATAATTTTACATACTCAACCAGCTTATTATTATTATTTTTTTTTTAACAACGGTTGAGTTTCATTAAATTAATCAAGAGATATAATATTTTTTACACTTTGAAAGATCAGAATTCAAAGTGATTTGAGAAAGCCCATTGCAAGGAGAAAGTCCATCCCATTTGTTTCTCAACTTTGGGGCTGTAAATGTTCGATCCTTAATCCAACATTGGGCTTATATGTGAATAATTATGTATTACGGACTGTCATATAAGGTGAGCCCATTTAAAAGTGATCATTCGGATTTGAATAATTTGAGTTTTAATGTATCTAAAGGGTGTGGGGCCTTTAATGTGTAGAGACTAATGAGTAATTTCTATTTCAATGATGGACTGAAATAGAAATACCAAAAGATAACAGGAAAGTTATATATATATAGGTGGTCATGGTTCCTAGGTCATACGTTGTTGTAATATCCTGCTTCTTTCTAAATCTCATTATTAGAGAGAATACAAAGAGAAAACCTAAAAGCGTTCTGTTGGAAAACGTACTGACCTAGAAGGCTAGCTGCACAAATCTAAGAGGATTAATCTATGGATTCAGATATGCTTCCGCTTTCGCTATTATGTAATGATTTCTATTGATTTAACATAAGATTGTGTTCTAGGGTTTTTTATCCAATTTGGAGATTTTCCCAACAAGTGGTATCAGAGCCGCTCATGTTGGATTATTAGGAATATTTCATGATTTTATTAAGTTTGGTGAATTTGATTTTTTGGATATACATAATTTTATTGAATTAAATATTAATTTTAATTCAGTAAAATTATGTAAAAGGGTTTTATTGAATTTATGTGTATATATATATGAATTTATGTGTATATATATGAATTTTTCATTTTATTATTCATGTATATATATGTTTGGTTTTCGGATTCATATGAGTAAAGGTTTTGAAAGCAAAAGTTTTTGCTTTTGTCATGATACATGTATATACTAGTTGTTGTGGGTGCAGTTGTTATGGGTACATATACATATAATGGATACAGTATGCGTCATGTTATTCTTTTAGGCTTTTCTTTTTGGCAAACGTGAAGATTTATAAATTTAGATCCTGCGTTGTTTGGTTCATATATTTTTATAGTTAATGGTTATGGTTATTTATTTATTTATTTTGATACTGTTTATTCTGTCTTTTGGTACCATTGCCATTTCAGAATTTCTTTTTCTTTTGTCATGAT
>CATIWK010145685.1:0-10385 GCA_949634005.1 Mallotus japonicus | reverse complement strand
AATATTCTTAATTAGTTATAAATTAATTTTGTAATAATATAGTAATTGTAAACCAACACTATATATAAATAATGCTTTCATGATTATATTTTTGTTTATTTATTGCCCTTTCACACTGTTTATAAGTTTGGTTGGTGAAGTTGACAATGGTGAGCATATGGAGTTTTTATTTTCTGCCTCTGATAATTAGGTGACGTCGACCAAATTAATTATCATTTGTTAATTCCAACTTCATTATCATGAAAAGCTTGTTAAGAAGTTTGAATATTTTGCAACCAACTGTACTTAACTGGATAACGTCTCTACATGTTTATATATTATCTATAGATGTCTCCTTGACTTAAAGCAACAGGCATTTGATACATGGAAATATGTATTTGGCTCCCTTATACTTTTAAATTTTTTTATATCTTGCTCTTCTATTAAATTTTCGGTATATTGCATCTTTTTATTTTCAATTTTCAGTACGTTGTACTCTTTTATTTTCAATTTTCTGGCACATTGAACCCTTATTGAAAAATTGATTGTTAAAAGATATTCAAATTAATCTCTGTAATTTTGAAAAATTTTTATTTAATTCCTATGATTTTTATTACTAATAATTAAGTCCGTACAATTATTAAAATAATTCAATTAAACATATTAAAAATTATAAAGTTCATACTTTTTGTATCATTAAGATGTCAATCATTTATTTCTGATATATTTACAATAGTAAAAATATATATAGTTATAAAAATTATGATATATTTTAATTGTGAATTAAATATTTATATATTAATATAAAAATATGACAAAAATTATACATAATAAATTTTTAATCAATAAAATGCTAGTGAAAATTATAAATTTAAATTTCATAACATTAAAGATAATATTATAGTCAATTAAGGTGCCTCATACAGTTATTTTCTTTTTACAAATTAAAGTACACTTTGCTAATAACCACCATTAGATGATAAAATATACTCTCATTTTAGGGTGATAAAAATAAAGTAAAGCAAAAGCAACTAAAAAATAAACTCACCCAAGAATCTCACTTAAATTAATGTTTTATTTACGTATAAAACTTAATTAATAGAATTCTTAATTTATTAATATAAGTTGTAATATAGATGATTGTATGCAATAATATTTTATTTATTTTTATTTGAAAAATATTATAATTTTTCACTAGTATTATTAAATAAATCGTGTATTTTTTATTGATTAAAAAATTATTTTTTATTAATTATATAGATATTTAATACATAATTAAAGTATGTCATAATTTTTGTAACTATATATATTTTATTATTGTAAATCTATTAGAAATAGATGATTGACATCTTAATTATATAAAAATATATAATTCTTTAAATTTTTAATAAGTTTAATTGAATTACTTTAGTAATTGTAGGGACATAATTGTTAATAATAAAAATTATAAGAATTAAATAAAAAAAATTTAAAATTACAGGAACCAATTTAGATATTTTTAACCATCAATTTTGCAATAAGAGCTCAATGTGTTTGAAATTAAGAGTGAAGGAGTGTAATGTGCCGATAATTTAATAAAAGAGTGTAAGGTGAAAAAAATTGAGAATACAGAGGGGTCAAGATGCATTTTGCCTTGATATAATTAAAATCTAACACTATATAAACTAATTAATTGCCTTAGAAAATCAAAAGAAAATAATTCATTTCACTGTTCTAAAATTATATATAGTTTCATTTTTCTTTTTCTTCTCTCTATATTATGGATTATTTTTCTAAAAAAAGAAATAATTTGTTAATTTACTAATGAATTTTTATTTAATGTATATTTTTATTTGTACTAACTAATTTGAGTAAATTAGAAAATTATCTGAATGTAAGGAATATAAGGAAAAAAAAACTATATTTTGACTACATTAATTATATATTCAATCTTTGTGTGAAGATTAAAATAAGGAACTAGTTTTAGAATGAACGAAATATCTTGCTTATCTACACAACTATAGCTAATTATTTATAAAAAAAAAAATTGAATTGATTATGAGCTAATGATCACATTTTTTTTAAACCATTAGTATCCATAGTGTACTGGATTTTAACTAATTCGGTTTAACTTGGATAAAATCATAAGAGCGACAAAGTTTTTTAATAATTAATTTAATACTACTATATCCATCACATCAAATTCAAGACGTCGCTTAAATGATAACAGTCTCCTACTAGTTTGTTGCAAACGGTTATTGGTTGAGCTAATGATCATGTTGAGTGAACTTCTTTATGATTATATATCCATTCATCATTAATTTAAGCAAAGATGAAAGATTTAGCATGTTCTTAGGGTTTTTTCTAGTTTTCCAAGGGGTACTTAAAAGTAAAATTGTTCAATACATTATAATAACATACAAAAAAGTCAAATGGTTGACTTTTAATTTGCAGTGCAAATTGCAGTTGTGCAGCTGCGTATTTTATTGAAAAAAAAAACTATTTTATTAATTTTTTTTACGTGTAAAATTCTCCTAAGCAAACAGAAAATGAGGAAAATGCATACCACCATTCATCACCAATAACGCCTGGGAATCATATGAAGTCACTCAAATCATATATTTTCTTGGTTCTCCAATTAAGCTAATTAATCACTGCATATGTCATGTTCCTTGCTTCTTGCCACCAGTTGCTCTTGGATAAGAATAAAAGAGCAAAATACTTATGAACTTTAAAAACAAATAATAATAATAATAAGGGTTATCGCATAACTCTATCATGAAATTTAGTTATTTTTATCATTTCTCCTATTTTTAAAATCATAGCAAATTAAAATATGAACTTTTCAATTTGTTATAAATATATCTATAGTCAAAATAGCATGTGTCCATATTAACATGACATGCTAACATAGCATGTATGTGTAATTATTCATTAATGTGGAAATTAGAAGAAAAAATTAGTAATTTTTCTATATTAACTTTTATTTTTTTTAGGAATAATTACATTTTTGGTGTCTGAACTTTTCTGGTTTTTCTATTTGAGTGTCTAATCTTTTTTTTTTTTTTTGTAATCAAGTGTCTGAACTTTTGAAAAGCATATTAATATAGTGTCTCCGACTGATTTGATGCTGACTGGGTGCTCATTCAGATCAAACAGGACTCACTTTTATCCCAGTCATTAACCATATCATTTGCCACATATGTTGCATTATTTAAAGGATAAAATTACCCTTATTTAGTCACCCTTTATGTCTGTCATGTCTGCGGCAGAAGTTATTGTTGAGGTTATTTTTGTCAATTCATAATATTTAATAAGGGTATTTTTATCCTTTAAATAATGCAATACACATGGCACATGACATGACTAATAATTGGGATAAAAAGTGGGTCCAGTTTGATCTGACTCAGCACCCAATCGGCCGAAGACACTACATTGATATGCTTTTCAAAAGTTCAGACACTTGATTGAAAAAAAAAAATTAGAAACTAAAATAGCAAAAACTGAAAAGTTTGAACGCCAAATTTGTAATTATCCCTTTTTTTTTTTATAAACATATCCTTTTCTTTCATTTTAAAAAAAATATATTACTTTCAACAAATAATTTGCACATATATGTCATGTTAACATATCATTTCAGCATGGGTACTTGTTATTTTCACCGTGGATAGATTTACAACAAATTAAAAAATTCATATACTAATTCGCCACAATTTTAATTAAAAATAGAATAAAATAATAAAAATAATTAAAGTTCATGGTATAACTATACGACAATCCTAATAATCTTACTAATAATAATAATTTGAAGGGTAATTTTCACTTCCATCAAGATTTGTTTTCAATGATATTATATACATTTTGGAAACATGCAATCAATTTTGATGCATATATTTATCCAAGTAATTATTGAATTATTATGATTTTTAATCATCCGTCACTGTCACACCATGTAAAAATAATTAATTCGTGTTACTCATATATTATTATTATGGATTAACAATAACGTTAGTCCTAAAAGATAGTACGTTTTTATAATTAAGTCCTATAAAAAAAATTTATAATCAAGTCCTAAAACTAATTAAAATGCACAGCGTTAGTCCTAGTAGTTAAACCTAACGGAACTTGATGATGTGGCGGTGATGTTGGAGAGCTTGTTGCCACGTCAGCAGCCACCTAATCTTTTTTTTGGCATATGGGATCCACCATCTTGTATCCCAAAATTGCCCTTTCTCTTCTCTCAAAATTCCATCTTCCAAACATGAACCCTAACATCTGCCCTCTTCCTTAATTTATTTTTTCTTTTCTTTTTTCTGTTGAGTTGTATTTGCAAAGCAATTTCTTTCTGTTTCGATCTTCACTTCTTTGTTCTCTCATTTTCCTTCTTTCTGTTTCGATCTTACAGTCCAATTTTCTCTTCTTAGCATTTGATTCAAAAGTAACTCTGCTGGAATCGCAAGACACAGAGTTCGACGGAGAGAGAAGAATCCAGAGATCTTATGGCGGAGGTGTAGCTATCAGATGTGTTTTGGCAATAGTTTCAAAGAGGATGGATCCACACACAGTCAAAATTAAACATGCAGTGGTTTCAAAGAGGATGGATCCACACACAATCAAAATTAATCTTCTCTCTGCGTAGTCGAGGACCGCTCCGACGTGACTACCGGTGACGGTATTACTATCGATCCCTCCAAAGTTAAGGTCAGCTCCTTGTATAATTGTGATCATGTTAATTTTGTTTGTGATTGTCATGCTTGGATTTATGTATTGCAGCAGTTCAACACTAGATATATACTGCAGTCAATTTTAAAACAAATAACGACAGCAGTAGAAAGACTTGAAAATTTTACTAATGACGAGTTGGAGGGATTGTTGTACAGCAAATTATGGAGGCAACATTATTTTGTGGTTTTGGATGATATTTGGAACATAAATGATTGGAATTCGCTTGCAAAGGCCTTCCCTTCCAGAGATAACAGAAGCAAATTGCTTATTACAACCTGAAAAATAAATGTTATTGTGCATGCAGATCCTCAGACTTCTCCTTATGACTTGCAATTTCTAAACAAAGAGAATAGCTGGGAGTTATTCTACAAGAAAGCATTCATTGATGAGCAGGTTTATATCTGGCAATCATTGTGATTGGTGGCTTGCTCTCAAGAAAAAGAAATTCAAATGAATGGCGAAGAGTTCTCAGTAACATGTACTTGTTTTTTGCACAAGACCAAACTGGAGTTTCTATAATTCTGGCTTTGTGTTATAATGATTTGCCATATTAGTTGAAGGCTTGCTTCTTTTAATTAGGCAATTTTCCTGAGGATTCTTCAATTCCCACACGTAAATTATTTTGTTTATGGGTTGTGGAATGTCTGATTCTGCACAAAGAAGAAGAAACGATTGAAGATGTAGCAGAGGATTACTTGAATGAGCCGTCTGCATGATCTACTTCAGGACTTGGCCATATCAAAAGCAAGAATAGAAAATTTTTTAAAGATTCCGAGCGATGCAAGCTCCTGTTATTTGGGTGGTAAAGCTGTTGAAAATTGAAGCTCCTACTGCTGCATTTATGCTCCTGCAAAATGGGCTTGTTGCCTCTGAAAATTCACACTCTTTGTATGCATTTTTTTTAACAAACCCTTTTTATGCATTGATTTTACTGGTTGCAACTGCATTCTTTAGTGAATAATGTTGAAATTTTAGAGAGCGGAACTGAGTTATGGTGGAAGTTGTGGTGGAGGCAGTGGTGGGTGTGGCGGTGATGGTGGAAGTGGTGAAGGTGAGGATTCAGAAGAGAAAGAGTTTAGGCAATTTTGGGATACAAGTTGTTGGGTCCCATATGCCAAGAAGAGAAGATTGGGTGGCTATTGACATGTCAAGAAGCTCTCCAACATCACCTCCACATCATCAAGTTTCATTAGGTTTAACAGCCTAGGACTAACATTGTGCATTTAAATTAGTTTTAAGACTTGACTGTAAAAAATTTTTCTTATAGGACTTAATTGTAAAAACGTACTATCTTTTAGGACTAACATTGTTGTTAATTCTTTTTATATTTCTAGGTAATTCTCTATTTATCCTTTTTTTTTTATCTTTTTCATAATTTAGTGGTTCATTTAAAGCTAGCAAATCCAAGGTGAGAGATGTTGAGACTCTGAATACTACACCTAAGAGGTCTATCACTTGCTTTAAACCTAACTTTCTTCTAAAGAGATCATGAAATGAAGTAGAGATTAAAATTTCCTAAAGGATTATAATGTTAGTGTTTGCAAACCAGATTTTTATGATCATAGGGATCCTACACTAGTTGTTATTGTCATTTATCAAGCTCAATTGGTAGTGAGTTAGAGATTTCTTTTGGACTTAATGTTTATAGATTTTCTCACAATTTTTTAAGGTGCCAGTGTGCGAATGTATATTTTATTTTCTTTTATGCAGCTATATAGGTGTAAATGTAAAATTGCTCTAATGAATTTGTTGTTGTGTCTGTACAATATAGTTTATAAAGCAAAGGATATATGTCCTTGGTTGGTAGGCTTGATTACTCAGGTTGCCTAGTCCCATTAAGATTAGAGGAGTAGTTTTTTTTATTGTATCTCATTCTATCAGTTTTAAAAATCCTTCCATACATATGGGTAGGTAGGTAGGTTACCCAATCCTCTAATGTAAGATATTAGTACAAAAGAAAAGGAGTTCCTAACTAATAAGTTATTAAGTGAAAAATAATCAAACTTAGGGTTAGTAAATATATGCATGAGTATTTGACAAGGAGAAGTCTATTAGATGAGTCAGATAAGGACCCTCATCAATATCTAGTGCTTCATATAAAAGGATCCTTGAGGAGTATGATGAGTTAAAAATCGAGTCTCGGTCTCACCCTTTTTGACATATTTCCAAATTAAGGTAGTCATGTTGCCAGGTTTCTAAACCCACTATTAAGGTGATTAGTAATGTGCTAACTCATTATATAGTATCAAGTGCTAGTTAACTTGCCATACTTACGTTCTTTATCTCTTTGTCAAATTGTCATACATCAAATTTTGACAGTCCCTCAACATGGTCTAGTAATGAAGTCATATTCATATGAAATGATGAGAAATGTGTGTTTTTGTACTTTTAGCATGCTACCTTGTCTCGTAAACCCCTAAAACTTATATTTCAAAGGCTTAAACCTATAAAGTTAAAACCTTTAGCATTAAAATATTAAAAAAATGGACAAACAAACCTAAAAACGCCTAAAACACCATTGGGACAAACATCTGCGTGTAAGAGCATCATCCACAGACACATGTATAACACCCACGTGGTAGAGTCTGTCACTTATTATGGGTCAACTTCTCAAAGGTAGGCTATTCAAGAATTTTTTAAGTTTTTCAAAAGCTTGGTAGCATTCGGCTATCCATTGGAAACTATTGGCTTGTTTGAGTGCTTTGAAGAATAGTAAATTTTTATATGCTAAACATGATGCCAACTAAGCTAAAGTTATAACTCGTCCATTCAGTTTCTAAATTTCATTAATTATTCATGGTGCAAGTATATCCAATATTGCCTTTATTTTTTTGGATTAGCTTTTATTCCCCTTTAAGATATCACAAACCTTATGCATTTTCCTACACTCACACCAAAAGCATATTTGTCAGAGTTGAGTTTCATTCTAAATGGGTTAGTAAGTGAAAGGTCTTTTTAGCAGGGTCATTTATTTTTGCACTTTTGATGATTATTTTGTCTATATATACTTCTATGTTTGAATTGATATGCTCTTTGAACACAAAGTTTACTAGCCTTTAATAAGTGGCACCTATGTTTTTCAAGCCAAAGTATCATTGTGTAGTACTTCAAAGCTATATTCGATGTCAAAGCAAAAAAAAGTGAAAACAAAGTCGAATTAAAAGGATTTAACTCCCTTATAATGTGATCATGAATGTAAAGAGCCTTCACGAGTACAAGGAGTCAAATTCAAGTCACTTAAAGGAGACAAGACCCTTCACAATATTGCTCATGACTGTGAGCATAATTTAGGGTCGAGAGCAAGCTAATCATGAACATGAATAAGAAGAATTCAAGTAAAGTCTTTAGATAGCACTCATGACCCTCCTCACAACTATAAGCATCCTTACAAGTAACTCAAAGACCTTTGTAATGGCTGGATCAAGCTCTAATGGCTAGTTATTTAAACGTCATGATCGTGAGCATCCTCCTCACAACCATAACCACTCTCGTGACTGTAAAAAGCTGTAATCATATTTAATGAAGAAAAAGAAGAAATGAGCTTGAAGTTGATGTTCTTAACAATTAGTTTTTCACTTTCTCATTATAAATACCTCTTAAATTCAATATTTAAGAGGTTAGATGAGTGGTTGAAATAATTGATTAAGCCCTTAAAAGGTTTGTATTTTTCATTTCTCAAGTTCTCTTTATAAATATTAAATTTTGTAAGCAAACTCTTATTGAGTTTGTGTATAAAACTCTTGTAAGAGTTGGCATGTGTGAGAGTTGATAAAGGAATAATGAGGATCTAAATCAACTTTGGTTGAAGTGTGAGTCTTAAAACATTTAGGTTGATAGGTTTAAGAGTGAGCCTTGTGCAAAATTCTTGGTGGTTGTAAAGGTTGGTGTTAAGCTTTGAAAAACACTTTTTGTAAAGGTTTAGTGTTGAGCCTTAAAAAACACTTTTTGTAAAGGTTAGTTTTAAGCCTTAAAACATTTAACAAATTATGATTTTAAAATTTTACTAACTTTGGGATAAGTCAGGTAGAGGAGTAAGGCTGTTGAGAATTTAAATTTCTATAAATCCTTATACATTGTGTTATTTACTCTTGCTTTCTATCCTTTTTAATTTCTCTTTAATTTATACAAAATCCTTATTCAACCCTCTAGGGCTTTTCATTATCATTGTTAAGTGTAAGTTAAGTCATTTTTCCTATTGGCTTTGTCTTGTCCATTTATCCAAAATCATAATTGAGTGACTTATCTATTTAAAACGACTCTTTGGAAGTTGGGTGGTTGAGATGGGATAACATTTTTATGCAGCTTTTAGGTCGCTTTTAATTGTCATAATTACTTCAAGCACTAAGAACTTCATTGTTAGGTGTTGATGCAGGTAGATACATTAAAATAATACAATAATCACCGCGAAATAACATTGTAGACACCCTCTGTTTGGACTCGCAACGAAGACCGATGATGAGGAACTTTGTACTTCGAAAGCAAGAAGAGTCTCGAATCTTCTTAAAATAGATCCAAATGTTTAAACCTAGCCTGAATCCTTCAAACCCAGCCCAAAACATCAAGCCCACATCGTCCAGGCTCAACCCAGGCCTTTCGGGCCGTAAGCCTAAAAGAGTCCTGGGTGAAGAGGCGATCGCCTCTTCATTGTGGTGATTGCCTCTATGCCCTGGACATCGATGAGGCGACGCCTCATCACACCTGTCCAGTGCAGTGATAAATGCTATTTATTGCTGCATTTAACTCAAACTTGACCATTGCTGCATTTAACTCAAACTTGACCAACTCCTCCAACTGCGTTTTTTAAGCAAAAACAAGGACTTTTGAGGCTAAAATGAGCTGGAGAAAAGAAGGGGCAATGATGAAAAAGACTTGGTGGAGAATGAACCTAAATCCTAGGGAAATTAAAGAGAGAGAAGAAGAGGGGTTTAAGTAGAGACTTAGGTGGTTATTTGAGAGGGGGCTGGACATTATTGAGAGGCAAAAGAGAGGAGAACAAAACGTCCTTAAGAAAAACCAAGAGAAACCAAGGAGAAAAAAAGCAAGAGGAAGAAGAATTTGCACTTGAAGAGTCTAGTTCTTTGGAGAGAAGAGGGACCTCTCTTGCTTTCAACCATCAAACAAGTTCTGAGGGTCGAGTTAGGAGCTCCAGGAAGCCTTCATTCAGTGAGAATCCTCACTTTTAAGTCTTTAAGCTTCATTTTTGTATAAAGAGCATAAATTGTTAGATTTTGGTTTCTTTTGAGTATTTTATTGATTATGTGATGTTATATGCAAGCATAGTTATGTGAATAAGTGATTAAGACCCTGTTTTGCGTTTATCTGCATGTATATTTGAATTACTTAAGTTTTAAGAAAGCATGTAATCCTGAGATAAAATGCCCTGTTGAGGAGGCGACGCCTCTTCATAGAGGGGCCGCCTCTTCATGATGAGGCGATCGCCTCTCGCCCAGAGTCATGCACGACTCTGGTTCATTCTAGTATATATTTGGTTTATTTCCTGTATATTTCTTATATCTTATACATGTCTTATGTTTAGTATTTGACTCTTCATGTATTGATCGCATGTATAACCTGTTTGAATGATAATTTGTTTAAATGATCAACCCATGCTTTGTGTGATTATTTATGTCTACTTTCATGCAAAAATGGTTTGAGTTATCATTTGTGAATATTTGAGATTTGAAACTAACAGTATTTGTTGT
>CATIWK010145665.1:0-13812 GCA_949634005.1 Mallotus japonicus | reverse complement strand
CTCAAGATTGCTTTAAAGATGTTTGCTCAACTTCATTAATTTCCACCAGCTGATTTCTGAGTTGTATTTATATCTTTATAGAAGAAAAGAGCTGTTGGAGGTGCATTTAATGCAAATAGAGCCGTTTCAATCACCAAAATAAAAGTGCTCTGCACGTTTGTCATGACTCATGACAGACGGGGCGCCAAGATAAAGTTTGAATTCTCGTGTTTTCATGATCAGGAAACTGGTGGTGACACTAGTCATGAAACTTTCTGCCACTTTTGAGATTGTCCATCATTGCTCATGACAAGTCTGTCATCACTCATGATAAGTGTGTCATGACCATTTTTGCTCATGACTCTGATGGTGACACTGGTCATGAAACTCTCGATTTCTCTTGGATTTTTGCAACTTTGGCCTTCTTATTTTTGCTCCAAAAATTTTTCTAATGGTTGGTAATTGCTTGTTATCACTTGTAATGAATATTTCCATCTTCTTTGATCAAATTTGACTTTTGGATTATGACGAAAAATTCGATCTTCGATTTTAGTCCAGTCATTGCTCATGATGAGTCTGTCACCACTCATGACAGGTGTGCAAACCTGATAAAAACTAAAGAGCTAATTTTTTTATTCCTTGACTTGGCATATTTGATTAACTTGAATATAAACACTAAGCCTCAGGGATTAAATATAATTTTTACTTAATTAATTGTAACCATAAAAAATGGTTGTTTTACCCCTCAAGGTTCAACAGAGGGGAAGGTTCGAATCCCCTACACTCTCTCCAATTGTCAAAAAAAAAAAAAAAAACCACTCAAAAGAAAAGCTAACAAAAAAAATGTCCTCCTTTATCACATCAAGAAATGATTTTAAGAAAATCTACAATTGTTTTCAAGTTTATCCTTGTAATATTCAGGTAAAGTAAAGAAAGTTGGTCATACCAACTAATGGCATTAAACCAGACCCTCAAATATCTTCACTGGTTGCTACAAGCCATTAAAACTAGAAGCCTGAATCTACATAACATTTCCTTTTATCTCTCTCAAGCAGCTTCAAGATGCCACCAAGAAACATAAAACATTTCCAGTGACAATGTTGCTTTCTACTCCGAAGTCTTATCACATTTAGGCATAACCAAAACCATTAAATATTCTTTAATAAATCTTGAGTTTTATCACGCTGATTGGGGATTAGAACGGCAAATGTAGATATTGTCAGTGAGCTGAGTAATTTTTTCTGGGGCCTTATTTGCTACATAAATCCCTAAATCAAAGGCATCAAATTTTTTCAAAACATACATAGTAGTAGTAGTAGTAAATAATAATAATAGATACTAGTGTTGGTGCAAGAGCCAACACCGAGGATGACACTCCAGTCATAAAATTATAAAACAAAATATATAAGTTATAAAATTTTGAATAATAATAAATAAGGCACTAGTAATGAGGTTGCTTGAAGTTGAGGAAGGGAGATTATGGAGATGGAGAAGGAGCTGAGAGATCGAAGTTTTTTTTTTTTTTTGTCATTTTTAGTGTTGACGAAGGAGGTGGACGCAAGTAAATATTTTTTTTATTTTAGGATACGTGTATAAATTATATAAAAAAAAAGTAGAATATTTTTGTTATTGGAATGTATTATTGGGATACTTTTTAAAAAATTTCAAGAATTTTGGGAAGTTATAACAGACAACCCAAAATCTAAACAAAATATCAAAAAAGTGTTGACTTTTTATCATTTCAAAAATAACTTTTCCAACAAATATTCTTTCAAAAACGCTCACCCTCTTCTTCTTCTCTTTGATTTCTTTTTTTTTTTCAATTAATCAAAATCTTTTTCAATCAATCAAAATCTTCTTCCTTTTCTCTTCTTCAGTTGATCAAAATCTCTTAAGTTCAACCTCAACTTTCCTCATCTGGAACAAACAACAAACAGATCTTCAACAAATTTCTTTCACCAAATCACAAAAATCAACATTCGCAACAACAATCGCAGCAACATTAAAGATTAAACTAAAAATTTATACAGATTCCACGTATGTAACTCATAAATATATCATATTTGTCTCTTTCTGTTAACAAACATCTAAATATTTCATACAATTTTATATAAATCAACAATAATAAATAGTTCTAAAATCGCAATTTCATTAACAGATAATAAATATTACATCATTCTAAAATTGCTTATGCCTAATTTAAACAAAATCAATACGGCTTTCAAAAGTTATACACAATAACTTGACTATAACAAACCAAAAACAACAACAAAAAACAATATTTTTTTTAAACAACAAAAAAACTATAATTGAAAACAACAAAAAATAACAAAAAAAGAATTATGTAGTATAAAAAAAATTCTCATTCAAAAAAAAGATTAATACTAATAAAAGTGAAAATTTTATTGCAAAGAAAATAATTAGGTTAGTTTTAAATAGTTTATTCAAAATTTTCAACGATCCCATAAAAAATTAAGCTAATTAACTAAAAATTAAAAATTATTTAGATTATAAAAATTAAATAAATACGTACAATCAACTTCAAATAAGAGTAAAAAAATAAATAGGTTTGGAAGTTGCAAAGCAAGTTATATAGTTAAGGCGAAAAATGAAAAAATGCGAAAACTTAAAACTGAAAAGTAAAAGCTCTAAATTGAAAAACAAGCAGAGCCGAGAATAATAACAAATGGATCATCTAGTGAAATTTTCTCAATAATTTTTGTGCAAAAAAGCCCACTTTCGTTTGTTGCATTCTATGGTTACTTTATTTTTTACCAATTGTTATATCATGCACCCCTGTCCATATTGCAATATGGACCACACACGTAAGAGATGAAAACACTTGCCTTTCTTTCTTTTTTTCACATCAAACGTCTTTTTTTTTTTCATCAAATGTCTTTTTTTTCGCGTCAAAACTATGCAGGATCATTGATCTTCACCTGCATATTCATTTAGAATCAATGAATTTGCAGATGAAGATCAATGAGATTGCTCATTGATCCTCAATGAACCTACAGGCAAAAATCAATGAAACCGCAGTAAGCTTATTGACCTTCACCTACATGTTCATTACCCTTAACCTGCAGGCTCATTGATCTTCACCTGCAGGTTCACTTTCAATCTCAACTATTTTTTTCCAAATATATAGGTGTTGAGCATTAAAACATAATTTGTGATTGAACACTATCTATTATTTTACCGTACATCAAATTGAATGTCTGTAAAAAATAACATGTTCCACAGATTACAAATACACTACATATATGGAAGAGCAAAATAAAAACAGAAAATGGTAGGCAATAAAAAATGTAATTTCTTTGAAAAAGAAAGAGATACGTTACTACAAATAGGTGAACTTATAAAATCCTTTTAATCAATTAAAATAAGTAAATTCATTTAATTTATTTGTTTTTGTATTTGTTGTTGATTTTATTTATTTATTAAGAACCTTTAATTAATAACAAATGAATCTCTACGTTACAACTGAAGTTATAACTTTAAAAAACAAACATAAAAATCAACAAAAAGAAATATTGCAACAGTTTCACTAACCTTCACCTGTATGTTCATTGACCACCACCTGCAGGCTCATTAACTATCACTTGCAGGTTCACTTTCAATCTCATTAAAAAAATTAAAAAGTATTTTTAATTAATAACAAATGAACATCCAATCAATAACACATGAACCTCTATGTTACAACTAATGAATCTATATGCACAAACTAAACAAATCCAACAAAATAATTTGCAATCAAAATCCAATCTAAACAAATACAAAAACAAGAAGAAGAAGAAGCTATTGAATTTAAGAAGAATCGATATGTAACTTTTGCAAATCCTCCCTCTCTGGCTCAAGTTATGATTTCAGGTTTTGAAACACTTGAGAGACACTCTTCTCTTAGGAAGAGGAAGAAGAAGAAGAAGAAGCAGCCACTGATAAAAAAAAAATAAAGTGCAGAAAAGAGAAGGGAGAGATGGTTACTATAGAAGAGGAAAAGGAAGCGAGAGACGGTGACTGAAGAAGAGGAAGAGAAAGCATTAAAAAAAAGAAAGAAAGAAAAGAAGCGTTAAAAAAAAAGAAGAGAAAGCCTTAAAATAAAAGAAGTTCACACGTGTAAGGATTCCTGATCCATATTGTAATATGGACAGGGATCCATGATATAATTTACGAATTTTTACAAAGTAAAATATATTTTGTTAATAAGCACCATTAGATGATAAAATACACTTTTATTCAATGAGATTAAAATAAAGTAAAATAAAAGTAAACTACAATCCAAAGTAACTATAGAATTTTTCCTTTCATTTTTGTAATCTTAAAAAAAATAATAAAAAATTGAAAAAGAAAAAAAGAAGTTGTGTTTCTTCTTTTTATTATTCAATAAACCGCCATTAATGGCAAATAGAATCAGAGATAGTTTTAGAAGATGAAAGAGGATGAGAAGGAGACATTCATGATGCTAACAGTAAATAACAACGATTGCAATATTAAGGTACAATTCTTTCATGAAAATAATCATCACGTTTTGGGCTTCTTGTTGGTATAAAATATTACTGATCTTTGATAACAATTTAGAGAATAATTAAAGGAAGTAATTTTCATAGGCACTTTTTATTTTTTTTAAATTTGTTTAACTAATTCAATCCTTGTTTTGGTCTGTTTGGGTTTCAGTTAGCGGAAGGTCATATTTGGTTCAATTTTGATAGAACAGGGTTCATTTGGGAACAAAAACAATATAAAGGTCCAATGTCAACTTTGACCCATAGTTGAGGATCGAGTTGGCAACGTATCCGTTTACCAAACAACAACAATAAAACGGCGTCGTTCCAGTTATCGTTCAAAGAAGTCAACAAGCGTAATAGCCTCACCTTCTCTCCTCCATTTTTCAAACTCCCTGCCTGCCTCAATCGGAGTATGTGAAACAAAGTGTATCCGGGCAGCTCAAATATTTGTTGAAATAAAGGTTACTTTTAGACCCAGTTATGCAAATCATCGTCATTTCGTTATCTGGGTTATGCTTTTTTTTTTTTTAATTTCATTTTAATTTGAATCGATAAAAATATCGTAGTAATTTTTTTTTTTGGCTTTTGATTATGGAATTTGATTGCAAATGATGCAAGAATTTCTGGGTATTTAATAGCATTGTTACTGTTAAATTAATCGATAGAGTAGCTTATCTTTTCCTGTTTGTGTTTCAAGAAATGCTTGGAATTGGATGAACAAGTAGTCAATCTTTGCTTATTTTATAGATACTTTTGCTTAGTTTGATAATGCTTGAAGTTCTTTGTAGTTTGGCGGTGAATCATTTTGCTTTACTTTAGTTTCAGTTGTTGAGAATCATTTTGCTCTACGTATTTTCTGTCGTAGAGTAGATTTGAGTCGCACCAAACTGTTTGAAGTCGTCTAATTCTTTTATATTGAAGTGGGTTAGAACAGCTGTCTTCTCGATTGAACTAGTGGATCCCTCTCATGGATTCATCATATTCTCTATGATTCCCCTTTTTTTGCAATGCCACCACATGCACCAACCTTGCCGTTTTGTTTACCAATTTTAATCTCTATCAGATCGGATTATATCTTTCTATTTCATGATGTAGCCAAATCAAAACAAGAGTCTAAGATCTTAGCCGCTCTCGTCGACAATTGACTGACACAATAATCTGAAGATGTAGTATTTGAACTGATAAGTTTGCTATTATGTTTTGTTATGCAATAAGTTTGTTCTGATTTGATTCTTGGTTTGTTCTTCCAGTAGAAAGCATCCTTGCTAAATTGTTGAAGGCTAACATTGATTGAAATTGTTACTGTTTTCTTATTAATTGTTTTTAGGTCCTACTTGAGTTGTTTGTAGATGTGATATAAACCAGTTGCTCTCAAGTAAGTTTGGGATGAATTGATGAGTTACAAACTGAAATTTTGTGTTGGCTGCTATGTTTCATTAATGGTTTGCTGCAATGTCAATTTATATGCTAGTATAGGTGATTATGCATTATAACTGCAGTTGTCGCGAGTAAATGAGCTTGAACCTTGTTTTAGAGCTTTCTATTGAGTGTCTAACTAAATGAGCTAATTCTGAGCTGAGCCCGAGCTCGGCTCATTTGTCTAATTGAACAAGCTAATTCCAAGCCGAGCTTGAACTTGAGATTGGAAAAAAATTTTCAGCTCGAGCTTCTCTTGATTTTGCGCAAGCCTAGATCAAGCTTTCAAAAGCTTGGCTCGGTTCAGCTAGTTTACAACTCTAATTATTGTTGATCAATGTACATTCTTTTATGCTATTTAGCAAACTCACTATAAAATTGATATATATCTTATCATACATGCTGTGCAGATCAAATCAGGTATTGTAGCGTTGTGCTGCTTGTGAATTCTTTCTAATTCTTTTTTTTTTCTTTTTCTTCCAGGTTTAATATTGTGTTGTGAGCCTTTCAGAGTTATGAAATTGTTGCACATGTTCTAAAAATATTGTGCTAGTAGGAGTGAGAGAAAGTGAGCTCAAGGAAAGTGGATTTTCTTTTAGGCTATATTGATTGAAAATTATGAGTATGAAAGACTCAAAGTTTCCAAAACGTTACTGGATTGTTATTTTAACCTTCATCAGCACTTGTGTTTGCTATATAGAACGAGTGGGTTTCTCTATTGCATATACTGTTGCAGCTGATGCTGCTGGTATAAACCAATCAAGTAAAGGCACCATGCTTGCAACTTTCTATTATGGCTATGCTTGCTCCCAGGTGCCTGGTGGATGGGCAGCTCAGAGAATAGGGGGACGAAAGGTGCTCCTCCTCTCCTTTGTTTTATGGTCATCAACTTGCTTTTTGGTCCCTCTTGATCCCAGTCGAGTTAACATTTTGGTAGTGGCTCGTTTGCTTGTTGGCGTGGCACAAGGGTTTATCTTCCCTTCCATTCACACTGTTCTAGCCCAATGGGTTCCACCCCATGAAAGGTCTAGATCTGTATCTCTTACAACTTCTGGAATGTACCTAGGTGCAGCTATGGGAATGCTTGTCCTTCCAAGTCTAGTGAAATACAAAGGCCCCCAATCTGTATTTCACATTGAAGCAGCATTAGGTGTCTTGTGGTGTCTTCTCTGGGTCAAATATGCAAGCGATCCTCCACGTTCTGAACATCCAAAAGCTGCTGCTGCGGGGTTTGGGGAATCCTTGCTGCCAATCAAAGCTAATCAGAAGACAAAAATGGAGAATGGAGGTAGTAGCGTCAAATCTGTCAAGATTCCGTGGAAGAGAATTTTTCTTAGCTTACCTGTCTGGGCAATTGTCGTAAATAATTTTACATTCCATTATGCTTTATATGTTCTGATGAACTGGCTGCCAACTTATTTTGAAATGGGCCTCCAGCTAAGTCTTCAAGAAATGGGTTCTTCTAAGATGATGCCTTATCTCAACATGTTCATATTCTCAAATATTGGTGGGGTGGTTGCTGATCACTTGGTCACAAAGAGAATTTTGTCTGTGACTAGAACACGGAAATTCTTAAACACTCTAGGTTTCTTGGTTGCTTCTCTTGCATTGATGGCGCTTCCCCTCTTCAGAACTTCTACTGGCGCTGTTTTCTGTTCTTCTGTGGTTCTTGGCTCGTTGGCTCTTGGGAGGGCTGGGTTTGCAGTGAATCACATGGATATTGCTCCACGATATGCAGGAATAGTGATGGGAGTTTCCAACACAGCTGGTACTTTAGCTGGCATCATTGGAGTTGATCTAACTGGCCGGCTTCTTGAAGGTGCTAAAACTACTTATTCAGATCTTTCAAGTCCGGAAAGCTGGAGATCTGTGTTTATGATACCAGGGTTTCTCTGCATTTTTAGTTCATTCATATTTTTGCTATTTGCAACGGGAGAGAGGATTTTTGATTAGGTAGTTTTTTTCCCATTAGAGCTGATTGCAGAAGATTATTATCCGGTCAAGAATTCAATAATTGGATTCCTCCCTTCGAGTCTTCTGATTCTGGATTTAACATACAACCTCTGCTTTGGAAGGTTATACATATTAAAAAGATAAAAGGCTATGAAGACTTGGAGTGGTGGCTGTACACTGGATGGCACTCATTTGTTTGATTTTTGAAGGTCAGCTTCTCTTTTCTTTCAACATTTACTGGGGCAGCTCTGGGCATATAATGCTGCCACGTTGATGATTCTGATTGATCAGTTTAACTGAATGCACCTCAGGCCATAGTTATGTGGTGGTGTTTTGGCAAGCTGTGCAACTTTAATTTGAACAGGATTCTATGGTAGCCAAAGTATACCTTACAAATTCTTGACATATGAACACCCATTCTGCTATGGGAGAATTATTACAATTTGTTAAAAGTACATCAAATGCCATTTTCATTGCTGCAGGGGAGTGCAGGGTCCAACTTTGATTCGTCCAAGAGTGCAGAGTCCCATTTGAACAGGAATTTTATTTATTTATTTGTTAAGTGTCGTGTTTATTTCTCCCCCGCAATAGATAATGCCATTTATTTTTTATTTTAGTGCCATTTGATCATAGGTTGCATTTGTGGGAATCAATCAATAAGAGAGAAACAAAAGCTGCCATAGTAATATGGTCTATTGCTTGCAAGATGGTCCTGTGTTGTAATGGCTTCACATTATATATTTGCCAGACAGATAAGAATTGGTGCAATATGGAACTGTGTCATTTTTCTTAGAGATATATTGATTTCACAGGCATGTGCAGAGGGGACAAATGTTTCTCTTCCCCCATGTCAGGTATAAGAGATTTTGCAGGTGACAGTGGAGATGGAAAAAAAAAAAAAAATCACTGCCATCCCTGATAATTGAAAAGCTTTCTCAAGGATGAACAGATGGTCCACTGGCAAAAGAATATATTATACATAGGGAAATTACGGAAAATCATCCTGTGATTTTAAAGTTTTGCAATTTTAAGTATGTGTTTCATTTTTTGACAATTTGGGTCATGTGTTTGTTGCTGTTTGACAATTTTCAGTAGATGAGGCTAACGCCATTAAATGAGTCCAATGGTGTTAGCCTCATATACTGAAAATCGTCAAACCACATCAAACACATGACCCAAATTGTCAAAAAAGTGAAACACGTGCTTAAAATTGCAAAATCTTGAACCACAGGGTGATTTTCCGTATTTTTTCCTTAATTGTTTTTAGTTAGGTCATACAATGTGGCAAACTCATTTAACGTGTTAGCCTCATATATTAGAATTCATCAAATGGTGATAAACACATTACTCAAAATTGTCAAAAAATAAAACACATGTTTAAAATTTAAAAAACCTTAAAACCAAAAGGTTGTTTTCCGTATTTTCCCCTCGTATATATGATAACTTAAAAACCATGCCCAGTAAGAGTAATGTCACCGGTAAGGTACAATGGCATGGCTAGGTCTAGGTGGAAATGAATTAGGACATAGTAGATTCGTTCAGCCCGTGAGGATTTTTGGCCAAGTCTTTGAGAGCTATAATGGGAATCTATATGGGGCTGTTTACTTGTAAAAAATAATTTTACGTTTTCTAACTTTACTTTTTACTTTTTTTTCTAGAAAATTTGTATTTTTATTTTTCATAAAAAAATTGGAATATTGTGTTTATTTGTTAAGTTTAGAAAACTTTTTTCAATTTGAATAATTATATTAATTATCATAATACAATGAAGATGAGGAGTGAGAATTATGAGTTAGAAGGTAACTAAAAGTGTTTTCAAAATATAATTGAAGTTAGATAAAGATGATGAAGGTTTATGTATACTTAGAGAAATAAATTTAGTCAAATAACATTAAAAGTAAAAAAGAGTAGGAGACAATTTTGAAGCTGTAACTAAAATTTTGATTAAAACACTCTCTTTTTAAAAAAATACGGGATATGTTTTTCAAAAATACAGTCTTCTATCTTCTTCTTTCTTCTTCTTCTTCTCATCTTTTTTTTTTTTTTTTTGCTCTTCATCTGTAAATTTTTTTTCTTCTTCTCATCTCTTTCTCTTATTGTTTTGTTGTTTTTTCTATCACTCAACTCATTTTGATATTGTACTTTAATTCATAATATAGAACTTACTAGATCAACTTGAGGTTATATCTGAGCAAGAAAAAGAAGATAGACTCAATAATTTGATCAAGCGCACTGCGTTCTTCTTGCTTATTGAGTTGTTACAGGTGTGGGTGCAAGAATAATTATCTTATGGTTTGGTTTCAATCAAAAAAAATCAATGGAAATTGAATTCGAAGGTCATGCATTTTATGGGCAACATGACAGTAGAGCTAGAGCCACTTGTTCTCATTCTTTCACCCATCCTTGTTTTCATTTTTATTAGGGAAAATTACACTCATTACGTGGTGTTTGTGCCATATTTGAAAGTTTTTGCTAATATTAAATTAGTGGCTTAATTTGATATTGTTGGCTAAAATATTAATAAATTTGATTTGATTATAATTTTGAAGCCCAAAATTAATTAAAAGTCCAGCCCACAAGACAAGAAGATTCTGGAGATTCTAGAATGCCTTGGGAAAAATATCAACTTGGAGAAGAAGGCTATAACAGTGCGTGAATTTATTTCTCATGAATGAAAGAAACTCTTGAGCTACTGGAGAAATAAATGAAGGAGTAGCTTGCAAGTAAAGACTGCCTATAAAAGCAAGGGGCAGACACAGATCTACATCTATCTACACCAATCTACATCTACATCTACAAATTTAGAATTATTAGCCAATCATTTTTAGTTTATCAGCTTTGTCTACTTTAGTTTTGTACTAAGCTTTCAAATCAATACAATTTTATTTTCAAGTGTTCAAATTATCTCTTTTATTTACAAATTAATTTTTATCTACTTGAAATCCAATCAAATTGTGGTAAATGAGAGTGGGAATCCACAATTGTCTGAAAAGAAGTCATGTCTTATTTTGAGGAATTTCCCCTCTGGCACACTCACAAAACTTAGCCAACAATCTTTTTGGCACGCACCCAAAACCAAAAATTGGAGAAATAATTTTTGGCCCGCTCGGTGGGACATGTTTCAAAAAGATGAACAGATTTAAAAAAGAATTTTTCGAAGTTGGTTACTGGACCAACAATTCACCTGTAAACCCAGGTGATTTCTGGAAACAAACTAATGAAGACTTGATGCCTCGGGATCACTCTTTGACTGAGGCACCTTTTGGCTATTTAGGCTAAAATTTGAATATCATTGATACTACTACTAGTTATAAGGTCACTAATGCCCAAGCTACTTTTACAGAAGAAATAAAGGCCTTAAACTCTATGGTTGAAATTTTGAGAAAATGTTGCAGGATGTTATGCAAGCATTTTCCAAAAGGAATGAAGAGTCATCTAAATAACATACAGTATCCAAGCCAGACGCAGCTCATGATAAGTCTGGCAATCCTGTAAAAATTGCTCCAAAAGTTCAATTGGTCACTGATGAAAAGGTTAACCCAGCCTTACAACCAGGAGTGTACGAACAGGAAGGAAGAGGCACGAGGGGCAATTTTCCCCAGGGTTATATGCCAAATCCTCAGACCCAAATGAATTTTCCCCAGGGGCAAGAACTAAATCCCCAAAGACAAAAATAAAGCACAGGGAGTATACATGAGGAACAATCAATTCCTCAAGCTCAAACATTACTTCCCCAGGAACAGGAGCTAATTCCCTAGGAATTAGAACAAAACATAGAAGGTGACATTACACCTGAGGAACAACCAATTCCACAAGGCCAAACACTGGTTCCTCAAATGCTGATGCATCAAGCCCATTCACCTTCTTCTCAATCCCCAAGGGTGGAAGTGAACCCAAATGCAGAAAAGGAGACAGAGCTGATAGAGGAAAATTCATTTTCCTCAATGGAATCATCCAAATCTGTTAATATGGATTCAAGAACACTGGTGGATCTTAAAAAGAAAATCAAAGAAGAACAAAAGGGGGTTTACCCTTCTGACATGAATACAAACAGGTCCAAAAGTCATTACAATAAATTTTTTCCATCAAATAAAAGGCCACCTGATCCAAATTCATTAAAAAACAACCATAAAAATAGGCCAATAAAAGATGGAAGGCCTGTACAACCTAGATTTATGGTGCCACAATCTGCTCCAACAAATAGGCAGTGGCGAAGGGTGATAAACACAAAATTTTCTCAATCTCTAACTCATAAGGGAAGGTGCAAAGGCAAAAAGAAGCTCAAAAAATACAAAAGGAACATGGGGTCCAACCTAATGTTAAGGTCATATTCAGGCCTAAAGCTACAAATGATCCACTTTCTAACAAAAAGGAGTCCCTGATGCAAAAGGCTGAGGAAAGTGTCAATAAGTACCACACTCGAGGGCAACTTTCCTAGGAGAAATAGAAAGGGTCATGCAAAGGTCATCAGCAGAGGTAATTAATACAATAATAATGGTTTTTCTAATTATTATTGATGAAAAAAAACCCCTTAATATTTTCTTTATGAAAAATCCAAATGAAATACTGAGCTTTAAAATGGATTGTTTTGGATATCAAGTGGTTGAATGTTACTTCCCTGTTAAGCCAAAGAAGGGTATGAAAGGAGGTGGAGCTGAAAATATTTCCCACTATGTGGGAAAATAAAAGCGAAAAAAAAAAATAACTGGCCTCTCTGGCTAGGAAATTGCCATTTAATGGCAATATTTCGCTTTTTGGTTTGCAAGTTTTTAGTGTATTTTTATTTACTGTTGCAAGTTTGAATTTTGGTGTGTTTCTATTTACGATTGTTTTCCCAGTGTGTTTTTAATGTGTGAATAAGTGTTGTGATTGGTGAATGGTTGATGAAATTTCAGCGGCATAACGACTGAAAATTGGGCATTTTAATGCATGGTTGTGGTATATGTGTGTGGTGTGATCAAGTGATGCAAAAAAGGTTGAGTTGAAAAGCAGACATGCAAATACAAAGAAAAATCCCAGAAGACATGACATGACAGTGGATTGAACCAGAGAAATATCAAGAAAATATGCAGATTGTCTGTTAGAAGTCAAGATAAATGGAAATCCCCAAGATATACATCAAGTGGAGGAGAATTTGCAAGTTCATGGAGTAATTCATGCAGACAAAGAGCACAAATCCAAAATTCTCAGGCAAGAAAACATAAAAAAAAAAGGCTAAATAAATAATTAATTTGGCCAAAAAACATATTTCCTTGAAAAATAATTTGCCATGAGAGTATATAGTATTTTGGCAATTTACTACTAAAATAAATAAATTTACCTCAGGCAAATATGGAAAAAATTAGTGTGGTCTCAGATATAAATGTTTGTGGTTTTCATAAGCCACTTGCTATTTTAATATTTTGTCTATGCTACAATAAATATTGTACCAAGTTACAGATGTTGGAACAAGCAGATTATGCATAGAAAAGAAACAAAGCTCATTTTTCCCCAAGGAAATTAATTCCTAAAAATGGCTAAATGTTGAGCCAAAGATTCTAATTTTTGGTTAGGCGAAAATTGGCCAAGCATTCAAACAACCAAAGCATTATTCCTCAAAGAAGCCACATTTCAATGATTAGCAAGTGATGAAGCCAAATAAAATTGAATTAATTTGGCTAAGAGTTCAAAATTATTCTTTTGTGCAAATTGAAGATGTAAAATTATTTTGGCATAAAAGTTGCCAAAATAAAGCAAAAAATAAAAAAATAAACAAGATAAATGAGAAAGATTAGTAAAATAAATTTTCGGTTAGACTAACTTCTACATCTCAAAGCACTCAAAGCCATCAAGGTTATAGCATTTGGCCAAAAAAGCATTTAAGCATAAAAAGAGTGAAGGCTAAACATTGCTAATACAACAAAAGCTTACAAATAAATAGCCAAATCATGATACACAAATTATTTGGCTAGGAATAATA